>VYXD01006428.1:1972904-1993277 GCA_013397195.1 Hylia prasina
CCTGAGTGGAGAGAACGTGCGGGGCGGCAGGAGCTGGGGCCGCGAGGGCTGAGAGTGGGGCTCGGCAGGATGGGCCGAGCGCAGCAGCCTCGGGCAGGAGCCGGCGCGGTGACCTCGTGCTCTGCCCGCCAGGGCCGTTCCTATAAACACCATTCACACAAATACCGTTCACACAAACAAACACCGTTCACAGTCCCTTTATCCTTTCTCGGTGCCTGGGGCCGGGCAGCAGCGCCAGGGAGGCCGCGGCCGCCGGCTGCTGTCTGGACGCGCTCATCACTGTCCCTGCCCATGGCCGGCGGGTTGGAACTAGATGATCTTCAAGGTTTCTTTCCGGCACAAACGGTTCCATGATTCAATGATCGTCCCCAGAATGAAGGAACTAGGCCTGCCGGGTTCCCCGCTTAGCAGAGGGCTCACTGCTGTCACGATGCATTGGGGGCACAGTGATTTCCACATGGGTTGGAAACATTTTGTGCGGCAGTGGTTGCCCCAGGAGACTATGTGCTTGCCCTGGCTCCACCCGTGTGTCAGGCATGCCCAGGAACTCAAGTAAAAGTCAAGCTTGAGCCTTGGGATTTCTGGTTCCTCAGGAGAACAAGAAACAGAAGATAACAAAAATATTTGTGTACACAAGGGACGTGTTTCTATTCACTGTATTTAGGACATGGAGGATCCAAAAGTCCATGGAATGATGATGCTGTTGGGATATCCAATCTTCTCTCCAGCTACTCCTGTAAAGGCCTTTTGGTCTTTGATGGGGAGAGCTGTGGACAAGAATCAGGGAGCTCCTCCTGCTGAGTGCTAGACCTGCTCCAGACACAGGACACAAATTGCATACCATTGAGCACCTTCTGCTGTCCTTCCTGGTCTGGCGTTGCTGTGGGGAGGAGTGGCCCTTCTCCTTGGTCTCTTGCTCCCTTACCTCTGGCTAGTCAAAATATTTGCAGTCTCAGTGTGAGCTGGGTTAGGAACTGCTAGAGGAGAAAACCCCAGCTGGCATTTGGATGTGGTACAAAGCACAAAGGCAGGGAGAGCAGAAGACAGGAACGCATCTCTGCTCCCAGCAGCAGCATGCCCAGGCTTCCTTGGCTCTGGGGATTGAGTAAGGTTTTGTAGGAGTGCCCAGCTCATCAGGTGCTTCCCAGAGGTTCACCTGGCATCTAGCCAGGGCAGCCTTTCGCCATCTTTCCCCTGCAGTGACTCCTGCCATGCCAACAGGAGAGGTGCCAAAACCTCTGTGCACCCAGGGGCTGAACATGCTGCCTGTATGTGCATTTCCTGATGGCAGAAAGGCAAAAGGTCTCATATTCACCTCATATTCATAATCCCTGAGTAACCTATGCTTTGCCTTCACTCCTCCAAAACCTTGAGGTACCTCCAGCAGCCTCAGGCTGCCATCAGTCTGGCAGCTGAAATGGGCAGACCTCCAGCCTCCTTGGTTCCTGCCTGCCGTGAGGAATAACTGTCAGCAAAGCGCCCGAGGGAGCTGAGCCCTCAATGAGGCGTGAGAGCAGCAGGCTTCTCCTAAAGGAGTGACAAGCAGGCATGCAACCCTCTCTTCCTCACCCCTTCTTGGGCAGAGACTTGTCCTTTCTCAGTTCTCCAGGACCCCTTCTCAGAGCTTGCTTTCACCCTGCCCAGCAGTTACCCTCTACCACCCCTTTGGAGGTGCAGGAAGGAGGTGAAGAGCCTTGTCTGACCCTGCGCAAAGCAGTCACTGCTTCTTGAGTCCCATTTCTCCTGGGGTTTTCACCCTAGAGGCGAAAGAAATACAATAAAAGTACTTTCTTGTGTTTGCTGAGCCCAGGTGAGCTTCTTCAGGGCCAGGAAGCATGTGTAACCAACCTGTTTGGGTGTCGGTGGGGACTGGAGCTGAGTGCCAGCATGCAGCTGGCATCAGAGGCCTAGCCTGGTGAATCTCTGCCACTTTTCCTGCTGTGGGGGCCCTTCCCATTCCCTCTGGAGCCAGAAGTACTTCTGCATCCTGGGGAGACCCAGTGTGTGCAGCAGCATGGGGATGACACTGCTGCCCTCCCACACTCTTTCAAGCTCTTTGGGGTTGATGCTGGACCCTGCTCAGCATCCCAGTCTCCAGGTCACTTGGGCCTCTCTACTGTGGGTGGCAGCAGTTGTCTGTGCCAGGCAGTTGGGCTGGACTCAGCTTTTCACTTGGCTTCAGTGGCTCTTGGTGGCGAGGGTAGGTTGGCCTGAAGAGAAGTGTTTTGGATGCAACACCTGTCATGGGGATGGCTTTGCCAGAGCTGAGGGCAAAACCAGGCTGGCTTTGCTCTCTGGGGTTCCTCTTGGTTTGTGGCTATAGCTCCAAATTTGTGGCTATTTGCTGCCCTGAACATTTCTAGAACACAAATGCCCTGGCAGCGTTGGGCTGGCAGCACAGAACTGGCAGTGTCCTTCGTTGGAGTCAGAGTGCCTCCCTTGGAGGTGCCTCCTGCCACTGGCCCTGCCCATGCACAGCATGGAGTCTGTGCTTGGTACATGGGTGAAAGCAGAACACGGCCTCCCACTTGAGGGAGAGGCAGGCTCAGTGGAGCTGGGCTAGGCCAAGGTGCTGTTGGGCTTGGCTCCATGTCCTCAGATGGGAGCTGGGCAGTGGGATGTGTGTGAAACAGTGCAGTGGGAGCTGTGGCAGGCAGCTGGCACCTGGGGGTGGGCAGGATGTGTGCGGCTGGGCCCGTTTCCCTGCTGCAAACTCATGGAGGCTGGTGAGCACTCCCAGGGTCAGGATGTGCAGCCAGGGCAGCGAGGGAGGAAACCTTCCCAGCTCTCTGCTCTCACCGCCTCCACAGAGACACCTCCAATGGGACTGTTTTCAGTGGGTTGTTTCAGCTCTGCTCTCTCAAAGCCCTGAACACTGCAGGGTGACACTGAATGCAACAGACCACTGGGCCAGCAGCTCCCAAACCTTGTAGGGGAGCTGGCTTTGTAGGGAGGGCGTGTCTGATGGGGCAAGGGTGAGCAACTTACATGCCCTGCTCAACCTACTCTTCCTGGGGCATGAGGAGCAGAGGTGTCCTGTTTCCAGGCCAGGCCCCGCTGACGCTGTCTGTAAACCGGCTGGGAGATAAATATTCAAGGTGCAGTCATGCTGGTTAAGCTCACAGCTAGTGGGCAAAGGGGGAGGAACACTCCTTTTGCCAGGGAGCTCTGCTCTCATCTGTCATGGGAGACTGTCCCAGGCCTGCTTCCTTCTTAGGGTGTTACTGGCTCCTATTCTGGTGCTGTTACACAGGACACTGTTTGACTGAAATAGCTGTTGCTCCAAGCTGTGTAACAGGCTCCCCGAGTTGATTCTGGGGGCTCAGTTTTGCAGATCCAGGCCTCCTCATGTCCTTGCCCTCAGCTGTGTCTCTGGGTGTTGTTAGCACCAGCAGCTCCTCTGGGCCAGTGTTGCTATAGTGGGAACCATGAGCATGACACTTGCTTTCCAGGTTTTTAATGCGTGCCACATACTGAAGACCCCTGATTGTATGTTGGGAGCTCTGACAAGCCCATGCTTTTGGCAGTAAGCATTGTAGCAGCTGTGATGAGGTAGGTTTCCTCACTGAGCGCTGCATGGGGCTTCCCATAAACACCATGGTGAAGGTCATGTAGGGGCACTGGCCCTGAGGCAAAGAGTGGATCCTGCTGCTGTTGGGCTTTTTCCACCTGCTCCTCCTGCTATGCTTGCTCTTTCCTCTCTTTAGGCCATTACTTCCTTGCCAGAGAGTTTGACCACAGAGAGTCGCCAAGATAGCTGGGCCAGGAAGAAAACGTCGCACCCCTGACCCAGACTCCATTACCGACCCTGGTGGGCTGTTTGTGTCCTCCAAACGGCTGAAAATGTCCAGCAGCACAAATGCCCCTGGCCAGAGGAGAGTGTCCCGGGGCTTGGATGATGCCACCAACAAGAAGAAGCAGAAGGATCGAGCCAATCAGGAAAGCAAGGAAGGTGAGAGCCCCTCAGCATCACTGTGATGAGCAGGCCTGTGGCGTCTCAGCCCTGCAGCCTGGGAGCCTCTCAGCCATCTGTTGTAGGATAAGCAGATTTGACTAATCACTTCCTGCAGCTTATGGTAACCCGTGTGATGTTGGATCTTCTTTGACACAGTGTCCTCCCTGGACCTGTAACCTCCTTCCTTTGGGTGCTATGTAGCCCCAGCAATGTTAGGAAGGTTGGGCCTATGGCCTTGTTAGCTAAAGTCTGGAGTTGGCCTTGGTGATTGTATCTAGACTCTGCTTTGGAGTGGATGTGATCTGCCGTGATCCAGCGAGAGTGGAACTGAAACCTGTGGGTGCTCTTGCAGCTGGAGGCAGCACTGCTTCTTTCCCATCAGTTTGCTGAGGCCAGATGTTGTGAGGCAGTGACCGGGTGTGCATGGCCTGCGGGTGGGGCTGGTGCTTTAGCTTCTGACTCAGGGCAAGGTGTGGCTCAGGTGTAGTTGCTGTAGAGTAATTCCTTCTGTAACTGCTGTGTATCCTTTGACAAAAATGATGCTTCAGGTGCAGGGAATGCCTGCGGGCAGGATGCCTGCAAGAGTTTCTGTGGCTCTAAAAAGCTGTTTGATTTCCATGCCTGCTCTGTTATGATTATTGTAACCTCAGAATCACAGGGTGCTCTACAGGTCAAGGTAATTGAGTGTTTGGCGAGGTCTGTGCCAGAGCAGCTGGGCGCGGTCCCCGATGCGAAATCCCACAGAGCACGGCACTGCTTTCTCTCACATGGGAGGAGTATGCCTCTGGTAGGGCTTGGCTCTCTGCATCCTTGGACGTGGGGGCATTCTTGAGGGCAGCCATGCTGCCCCTGTCCCCTCTGTGAGAGGTGAGGGGCTGTAGATCCTCCAGGCCGTGCCACTGCCCTGCTTCTCACACTGCCAGCCCCACAGGCACCTTTGCACCAGTGGCTGTGGTGGTCAGCAGAAGTTTTCTACTGGTTTGTAGTCAGTCAAGGGAGGCAGCGACAACCCTCTGAGTTTTCCGGAGTGGAGACCACAGCTCCTGTTGCCATTATTTCTTTGCTCCAGGAGAAGGTGCTGTTGCTTTGGGTCCCTTGCCTGGCAGGGTTCACTATCCTGTGGGGGTAGGGCAGGCCTGGAGACACTTCTGGCTGTTGGAGGTAATTCTGTGGGGAGCAGGGATTAGGTGTCAGGTCATTTTGGTTCCCCACCCTGATCTGGAAGGAGGTTTTCAGATGTGGACTTTGGCAGCTTGTGCAGGAATGGAAATGTTAAAGTGCAGCTGGGCCACGTGGTTCTCTGGTTACAGCAGAATTGGTTTGAGCATGACCAAACGCCAGGTTCTTTCTGTCAGATCAAGACAGGACTCCTCTGTATGGCTGGGGGCTGGGACCTGGTGTACCGAGCTGGGCCACAGAGCTGAGCCTGGATGCCACAAGCTCACAATAAGATGTGCCTCAAAAAAGCACTGCCTATGTGGCGCAGTGTTGGTGTGTTGCTCCCACTGTGTACTGTTTAGACTGGGATATGGTGGTGTGGCCCAGAGCAGCTGTCCTGGGGCTGACTTGCTGCTGTGCTGCAGGCAGGACTCTGGGGAAAGAGAAGTGTGAGAAAGCACGGGAGGGAGGTGAGCAACACGTGCAGGATGAAAGGCCTGGACACAGATTCAGGGTAGAAGGAGGTGATGTGTGAAATTTTGGGCATCAGCTTGCTGGCCTATGTTGTGAGGTGACAGAATGATAGACCTGCCTGCGCTCTGCTTCTCTGCCCACCAGTGTCTCGCCCTGAACTCGAGCAGGCTGAGACTGCCCAGGAGAAGGACTCAGAGGAGGGTAAGTTGAGGTGTGTGCCAGCTGCCAGTGCATGGCCATGGAGTACCCTTGCCAAGGGATCTGAAGCTCTCACCTTGTTGTCCAGTGCTCTGGCATTGAGCAGAGCTAACCTGAGCACTCCCTTTCCTCAGTGTTTATCTTAACAGTATGTGGCCTTCCCAGGGGTGGAGAAAGGCTGAGCGAAGGAAGAGGCCCTGTGTATGTGGCAGGCTGCTTGCAACTCAGGTGTCATGGTGCCGCTGAGCACAGCCCTGGGATGCCTGCTGTACTTCTTTCTGAGCAGGACATGATGCTGGGCTGGGAACGTCCCAAGCTGTATCAGCTTGTAGGCAGCATTGACTGGTTTCTGTCTCAGTCCAGGCCTGCTTTGAGGACAGAGTAGGATGTCCTCGTGCCCCAGGGTTAGAACAAACCTGATTGAAATCAAGGTGATCAAAATCACTTTTTTGTCTTGAGACTTCAGGGCACCACAAGGCCACACCTGGAGCCTGGCAGGCACGCAGTGGAAGTTCTGCCTGCACCAGAGTATCACTGCTGCACTCTTTTCTCACCCATTACAGTGTACTTGCCCAGCTGGCCAGCCTGCCCATGTTTTCAGCCATGTTAGCCACACTCATCTGGCAGGAGCACAGTGCTTTGAGGGTTGCAGCTGGGCTGCTTGATTTGCATATGCAAAGGGGAAGTGGCAATTTCTGATTGTGGTCAGAGTCCACTTTAATCCCCCAGAGTAATTCTGTGGCTTCCTCGTTCCTTGGGAAAGCAGTAATTGCTTTGTCATTGGCAGGAGCCACCCCTTCTTCTTGCCACTGCTGCTTGTGACAGTGCCAAGAGCAGTGCTGCCTTTCTGATCTCTCCGATTCCTACTGGGATTCATCTGCCTTGCTGCAACATGTGCTCTTGTTTGTGGCCTATCTAATGAGGGCAGGTCCCATTTAATTGTCATGGTCTATGTTCCCTGTGCTGACCTCCTTAACTGCGTGTGTGTTCAGGCTTGCATTCCCCAGCCAAGGAGTGGGCACTTCAGGCTCATTTCCCAGCAAGTGGGTGACATTTCCCTCCCTTTTCCTAGAGCTGCTGCTGGACTGGAAGCAGAATGCTGATCAGATCATTATCAAGTTGAACTTGGGCAGTGGAGCTCTGAAGGTGGAGGATGTCCATGCTGATTTCACCGACACGGACTGTGTGGTTGAACTACCAGGTATGGGAATGGAGCAACTGCTGCAAGCATTTCTCCATCGGGACTTGGCACAGCTCTGGGCCAAGCACGGGGCTGCCGCAGGCAGACATCAAACTTTTCCCTCAGAAGCAATGCCCTGCTCTCAGCTGGCACACACTCAAGCAGCAGACTGGGCCGATAGGAGAGCATTGTAGAGTTGGGGAGGGCAGGAGCTGGTCTCTGTGCCAAGTGAACAAGTGCCCACTGCCGCGCCAGTGCGTCTCTGTCCCCTGCTTGCTGGGATGGCTGAGTCAGTCCTGGGTATCCTTTGGAATAGTGACTGTGCCCCTGAGGGCAGGGAGGCCCAGGGCCTTCCCGCTGGGAAGGAGGCCAGCCAGATGTACAAAGCAAGTCCAGGGAAGCTGGCTGGAGCCCTGGAAGGCTCCTGGGGTATGGTGGCAGCCTGCCTACAGCTTTCTTGGCTCTGAATGAGTGCTTCCTTCATCCTGGGGGCAGGTGAAAGGGGGCTGTGGGTTAGATGACAGCTGCCTGGAGCACTGCCTGAGGTACTGGTTCCTCTCTGCTTTACAGACGGGCGCCAGTGGAGCTGTCAGTTCTATGAGGAGATCGAGAGCTCCTGCAGCAAAATCCAGTGCAAGAAGGGCAACTTTCTACAGCTTGTGCTTCAGAAGAAGATTCCACTCCATCACTGGTCTTCACTTCTGGTAAGGAGGGAATGATCTGTCTTTCAAGGGAGCTTGTGGTGCCCTGGGGAGCTGGGATGAGCTCTGAGCTGTTGAGCTGCTCAGAGAGCAATGTGGGGCACATCCTTCATCCATGTCCTGCATGAGGCATCTGCCACTGTCCCAGGGAGTCGTACCCCTGTTTCTGCCTGGCATGCATTCCCAGATTCTGGAGTAGAGTCCTGGTGCAGTCTGGGAAGGGGGAGTGAGGGTGAGGGGTTGATAGGTAGCCTGAAAGATGCTGCTACCTGAATACCTTCCTACTGTGCTCCATTGCTTTTTACAGAAGAAAAGGAAAGATGGATCCAAAGAACTGGCCAAAGGGACTGCGTGCTGGGAGAACGGGAAGGAGAAGGCTGCTTCTGCAGAGTTGATCGCTGAAGAGCCAAGGGCTGAAGGCACAGAGCCACCAAGATCCCGACGAGAGCCCTCCAACCCCAAGCGTGCTCCAGGAAGAAGCGAGGCTCTGGGAGGGAAAAGCCCTGCCAGCCCAGGGACACAGAGTGGCCCCAGCGCCAAGCGGGCAGTGTACCTCAAAGTGGCTCCCACTGAAGAGGAGCCGAATGCCAGAGTCACCGGGAACACGGAGCATGGCAAAGGGCACAGTGGCAGGGCCAGCAGCCGCCGCAATGGCAGAGCCAGCCAGGTCGATGCACCTGCGGCCCTTGCAGACCTTGCGCTGCCACTCGAGAAGGTACCTGGGCACCTGGCTGGATAGGGCACCCCTGCTTCCTCTGCCCTTTGCAGGGGATGCAGAACCCATCCATGCCAGTGAGGATGAGGTGGGCTCTGGGATGCTGAGGGCTGACAGGAGAACTTGTGGTGGAGGAGAGGGTGAAGTGAGGACCCTGCAGTTACTGTGCTGTGGTGCTAATGGGGCTGAGCTGGCACAGGATGTGTGGGGGAAGCAGGTGGTATGGAGCTGTGCCTGACTGGCTGGCAGGAGCCACAGTGGGTGGGCCAGGGCAGCTCAGGGGTGACAGTGTATGTGTTCACTGTGTCTTTCTGTATTGAAAGGCTGTGGTTTTGGCCAAAGAGACTGTTCCCGTGGAGATGCCACCTCTTGCAGCTACCACGGAAGTGTTCCCCCACCGTGTTGCCACCTGTGTTGAGAAGAGAGTCCTGCAGCCAGGCAGCCCTACTGAGGCCTTGCAGAGCCGGGACTGCTTGCCTATCTTGGGAGAGAGCTCTAAGGCCATCCCGGTGGCCACCCCTCCCACGGGTAGAGATGGTGAGAAGAGGGACTGGTCCAAGGATGATGTGGCTCTGGAAGCAGCAGCTGATGGTGAGTGGCCAGAGCCCATGGGGTGAGCCTGGTCAGGAAGGTCCCTCTGCTCAGGACCTTTCCTGGGTCAGCTTGCAGCCTCAGCGTGCAAGGAAGTTAACCTCTCTCTCCATGGCTTTCCTTACTCAGAGCCAGAGCCTTTTGTAAGCCTGACCTTTGTCAAGAATGACTCATACGAGAAGGGCAATGATCTGGTGGTGGTGCATGTCTATGTGAAGGAGATCCACAAGGAAACATCCAAGGTGTTGTTCCGGGAACAAGACTTCACGCTAGTGTTCCAGACGAGGTACACGTTTGCCTCGGGATGATGCCAGGCTGCTGCAGAGCTCCTGATTGCAGCTGGGCTACTTATTTGTTCACTTCTGCTCACTCCCAATTTCTCTGCAGTGATATGAACTTCCTTCGTCTCCATCCTGGCTGTGGGCCCCACACGGTGTTCCGGTGGCAGGTGAAGCTCAGGTATGGCTCCTGTCCTTCTAACCCACACCAGGGCAAGGGAGGTGAAAGTGCAGAGCTGAAGCAGGAACAAGTCCCAGCTGGCGCTTCTGTGCAGGGAATGCTTATGTCTGCATCTGGAGGTTTCACTTACACTATGCTACACTGGTGCCCTGAGCCTGGTCTGCCTTGGTTGTGTGCTCACTTGCAGGGGAGGAAATCCCAGTGTCTCGTTGCCTGCAGTTCACCCCAGGCTGTTCTAGAGCTCTTGGGGACAGAGCTAGACCAGCCTGTGTGCCCTTTGGTGGAATGTGCAGCAGGAGGGAGCCAAGCAGAATGGATCTGTCAGAAAAGGGGCACCCTGTGTGCTCAGTGTGGCCAGGCTCAGGGGTTTCCACCCTGCTTTGCCAGGGCTACCTCAGGATCAGTGCTAGCAGGGTCCCTACTGCCTGGAGGCCCTGGTCTGCCATGCAAAGGCTTTGGCATGTCTGAGGCTGCTGCGGGGTGTGGGGCACCTCTGACTTGATGTGTGCCTTGCAGGAACCTTATTGAGCCGGACCAGTGTACATACAACTTCACGGTGTCTCGCATTGATGTCTGCCTGAAGAAACGCCAGAGCCAGCGCTGGGGGGGGCTGGAGGCTCCAGCCACACGAGGTCTGCACCCTGCCTTCGTGTCTGGTCTGCCTGCTGCACTGCAGCGGGGCATGGGCCCTCCTCACCACTACCAGCTGCCAGCTGGTGCTGGATCCTCTGGCATGGAATGGTGGGGAACGAGAGGGGCTGAGTGGGTGCAGGTAGGAGGGATGTGAGGCAGGGTGTGAACCAAGTGATAGGAGAAGGGCATTGCTGTTTCCCTTTCTTGTGGGGAAGAGGGGTAGGAGAGATCCTGTATGCAAGTATGGACTGAGCAATTCAGCCCCACTGTGGGCAGTGCGTGGCGCTGCTAACCACAGGCCCACCCTTCCCCCTTTTTAAGGTGCAGTGGGTGGTGCAAAGGTTGCCATGCCTACAGGCCCTACCCCTCTGGATAAGAACCCTCCGGGCAGTAACCAGCACCCCCTCTCCAGCAAGGAAGAGGCCCGAACCAGTGACAAAGAGAAAACGCGTGTGGAAGATGGGGCTCTGGATGGTGTGGCAGCCCGTACGCCCCCAGAGCACCTGGCCATGAAGCAAGAGCCACACATTCCTTCAGTGAGTATGGCCACACTGGATCTGACCTGGATGGGGAAAAGAGGGACACCTCCTCAGTGTCACTCTGGAGACTGACAAAGTATTCCTGGAGGAGGAGGCAATGCCTCTCAGTCATAGTTGGCAGGATTAGGGGCAGCTGTTGGCCTGTCTGTCCCAGTCCAAGTGGGAGATGGTGTGATGGCTGCAGCCCTTGCTGGGGATTTTCTTGGGCTTTTGAGTTCCTCTGGTGTTCCCAGAGAGACCCCCTGAGTGCCACACCCTCACACCTGCCTCTGCTTTGGCAGCCCAAACCGACATGTATGGTGCCACCAATGACGCACAGCCCGGTGAGTGCTGAGAGTGTGGAGGAGGATGAGGATGAGGATGAGAAGAAGAAGGTCTGCCTGCCTGGCTTCACGGGGCTGGTGAACCTGGGCAACACCTGCTTTATGAACAGTGTCATCCAGTCGCTGTCCAACACCCGGGAGCTGCGTGACTACTTCCATGGTGAGCTCACACTGTGAGCCCAGCAGAGCTTGGCCACTCAGATGATGAAGCCAGCAGCCATCCTGAGCTCCTGCATTTCTTACAGATCGGTCCTTTGAGTCAGAAATCAACTATAACAACCCACTGGGGACGGGTGGACGCCTGGCCATCGGCTTTGCCATGCTGCTCAGAGCACTATGGAAGGGCACACACCATGCCTTCCAGCCCTCTAAACTGAAGGTAGGGCCCCTGGCGCTGGTGCTTGGCAGGAGCTGCTGTGGGTCCCCAGCCTTCCTGTGTGGACACCTGGCTGCCCTGCAAATGCTACAGAGGGCTGTGGGTGGGTGCAGCCATGGTTTGTGTATGGGGTAGGCAGTGCTGCCAGAGGTCTGCTGACCAGTCCTGACTACTGTGCTCCTCACAGGCAATTGTAGCCAGCAAGGCCAGCCAATTCACTGGCTATGCCCAGCATGATGCTCAGGAGTTCATGGCCTTCCTGCTTGATGGCCTGCATGAGGACCTCAACCGCATCCAGAACAAGCCCTACACAGAGACTGTTGACTCGGATGGGAGGCCTGATGAGGTAAGGGTGTTCCTCCGCTAAAGTCACTGGGAGAGCAGCCTGGGTGGTTTAGTGAGGTCCTTTCTTCCTGCAGGTGGTAGCTGAAGAGGCTTGGCAGCGACACAAGATGAGGAACGACTCGTTCATAGTAGACCTCTTCCAGGGCCAGTACAAATCCAAGCTCGTGTGCCCAGTGTGCTCCAAGGTAGGGCAGCCCTGGAGGTTCTGTCCCTGTCCTGGTTGTGCAAAAGTAGTTTCCTGACCCTCAGAGAGCACAAGTCACAGGGCAAGACTAGATCTTGGGTCCGCTGGGTCTGCTGCTCAGCCACAAGCACTTTCCACAGCTGAATCTGTTTTTGTATCTGCAGGTGTCTATTACCTTTGACCCCTTCCTGTACCTCCCTGTGCCCCTCCCACAGAAGCAAAAGGTGCTGACTGTCTACTACTTTGCAAAGGAACCACACAAGAAACCCATCAAGGTAAAGGATACATTCTGCCTTGGGGTGGGAGCCTAAGAAGGCTCCTGGCAGTGCCCCAGGCAGCTGGTCATGTGCCAACAGGCTAAGCCCTGTGTTAAGTGAGGGCCTGCCTGCCTTAGTGTGGTGTGACTAATGTGGCACTTTCTTGGTGGCAGTTCCTCGTGAGTATCAGCAAGGAGAACTCCAGTGCCATGGAGGTACTTGACTCAGTGGCCCACAGTGTGCGCGTGAAACCAGAGAACCTGCGCCTGGCAGAGGTGAGAGTGCTGGGCAGATACCTGCTCTGGCGGGTTAGGCCCCCACAGTCAGGCCTGGGGTTGTCCATCTTTCCTTTGTGAGGTGGTGAGCTGAGCACAGCATCCTTGAGCTGCTGCTCTTCCCACAGCTCACTGCGAGGCTGAGGTCTGTGGCTCTCTGAGGAGAGGACTCATAGGGCAGCCCTCACACGGCCATGCTCCACTGCTTTCCTGGCAGGTGATCAAGAATCACTTCCACCGCATATTCCTGCCATCTAACTCACTAGACACAGTCTCGCCAACGGACCTGCTGCTTTGCTTTGAGGTGCTGTCCCCAGAGCTGGCCAAGGAGCGTGTGGTGGAGCTTCAGGTCCAGCAGGTAAGAAGGCGTATTGGGAATACTGGGAGGGATGCAGGAAGGCTGAGCCATAAGTGGGACTGAGCAGGCGGGGCAGAATTGCACAGAAGGGCGATTAGCTACATGGATGCCCACCGAGGCTGCCTTGTCCTGCCCAGGTGCCCTTCCCTGTCCAATGGGTGCTTTCTTCTGCAGCGTCCGCAGGTGCCCAGTGGCCCTATTGCCAAGTGTGCAGCCTGCCAGAAGAAGCAGCTGCCAGAGGATGAGAAACTCAGGCGCTGCACGAGGTGCTATCGAGTCGGTTACTGCAATGTGTGAGTTGGCTTGGTGCCTGGCAGGGAGGGAGGGTCTCCTGCTGTGAAGGGCTGGATGGGAGAGCTCTGCCTGCTGGGAGAAGGTGGGATGGGTCTGCCCTTTGGGATGGAGCCAGCTGAACTCCTGGTGTTCCCCTTGTCCCCAGCACACCCCTCTGGCCCTGCACTGCTCCTTTCCAGGATGCTGGGTTCAGCAGGGGCTGTACGTGTTTCAGGACATGTCAGAAAACACACTGGCCAGACCACAAGGCTTCGTGCCGTCCCGAGAACATCGGTTTCCCCTTCCTCATCAGTGTGCCCGAGTCCCGCCTCACCTACGCCCGCCTGGCCCAGCTGCTGGAGGGCTATGCAAGGTGAGAGTCCGACGAAGAAGGATGCTTCTGCCCCAGAGCTGAGCTCAGCCCCGTGTCTGGCCAGCTCTAACTCCCACCTCCATACTCAGGTACTCAGTCAGCGTGTTCCAGCCTCCATTCCAGTTGGGCCGGATGTCGCCGGAGCAGGGGCTGCAGCCTCTGCACTCGGACAAGTTGGAGTCCCTGGTCAAGAGCAGTTGTGCAGCAGCCACCTCTGCCCCTGAGCTGGGAGATGGGGACAGGGTTTCCAGCCTCCTGCAGGAGCCCCCGCTCTCGCCAGCTGTGCCTGAGCTGCAGCCAGAGATGGGGGATACTACCACTGTCCGGAGCAAGGTCCTGACAGCCAGGAGTTCCCTGCTGAGCTTGGATTCAGGGTTCTCTGAGCACATGGAGTCGCAGGGTGACAGCTGTTGTGAGAAGGAGCCATCCTATGAAAGAGCCCTCAAGCCAGAGGGTAAGAGGTGCTAACGTGTTGGCCGTGTCTGTGCCAGGAGCTCTGACAATATCAGAGCTCCTGGCACACAGACGGCCATGTTCCTTGGGGTGACCTCCCAGCACAGCATCTCTTCTTCCCTTGTGCTGGTCTGGAGACTCTTGGGAGCACAGATGAGGCCCTGGGAGCTTTGTTTTGGCACTGTTGCATCACCTGAAATACCTACCTACCCACGCTCTGCCCTGCCCTGGCAAAGCCTAGGGTGTAGAGCAGAGATCTGATGAGGAGAGAGGCTGGAGTGCTGGGTTGTTGTGGGAGAGGTGAGAAGGCAGGGGCTGGCAGAAGTCCTGTGGGAGCAAGGCAGAGCTGGTGCAGGCTGAGCCCCTGGGGGCTGTGAGCAAAGCACTTCGCTCACTCTGACTCAGCTGCATGGGACCAGCCTCTCGCACTCAGGCTGCCTGGCTGTCACGTTTCCAGACACTCGTCTCAGGATGGCAGCAATGTGCAGTGAAGGGGCAAGGCAGGCAGAGGAGCACAGCTTGCCAGGGGCAGGCGCCTGCTAAAAATAGTCAAGGACACGGGCACGTGGTTGTGTCCCTTCAAGGCCGTAGCATGTGAGGTGGGGGTGGGGGCGCTGCAAATTCTTGGCCCCTATGCAGGGCAGTCAGGCAGTGCCACCACAAATCTATCTCTGCCTATTCACAGCTGCTATCCCTGGGTACCAACACACTCCAGACTCACTGAGTGCCCGCGCCACACAGTTCTACATCAATAAGATCGACACTGCCAACCGTGAGCAGAAGCTGGAAGATAAAGGTGAGCCAGAGCCATGTAAAGCACCACCTTCATCCCTTACAGCCTCTGCCAGGGTAGTGGCCAGGGTGCCAGAGGCTGCCTGGCACAACATGAGCCCAGGTGTCCCCACTGGACAGTAAAAGCTGCATCTGACAAGGGGAGGGAAGGGCTCTACTGCACAGAGCCTCTGTCTAGAAGCTCTTGGGCATGACATTCCTGCTCTCCTCAGCAAATAGGCCAATTCTCTCCAGCCTCATGTATTCTCAGAGGGTCTGTAATCTCTGGGTCATCTCTTTGGGATACCCACACCAAGTGCTGGTTGTGAGAGTGCTACTGATGAGAGAGTTGTGCCAGTGTTGCACCCTGCAGGCTGAGGGGCTCTGCTCCCCCAGCATGATGAACCTGGCCAGGGGGTACCTGTCCCTTTCTGGCTGCACTTTTTGGTCTCTGTATCTAACTGGGATGGGGAAGATTGCTCCAGCAAGGTAGCCTGATCCAGCCTGGTGGGGTAGATGTGTGAGGTCTCTGCCCCTTCACAGGTGACACCCCCCTGGATCTGACAGATGACTGCTCCCTTGCCCTGGTGTGGAAGAACAATGAGCGCCTCAAGGAATTCGTGTTGGTAGAATCCAAGGAGTTGGAGTGTGTGGAGGATCCAGGCTCAGCCAGCGAAGCAGCCCGGGCTGGCCACTTCACCCTGGAGCAGTGCCTCAATCTCTTCACGAAGCCTGAAGTCCTGGCCCCAGAGGAAGCATGGTGAGGAAGGCCGCAGGGTGGGTTCCAGCCAACGGGCCCAGACAGCAGCAGGGGTTTCCCAGGAGCTGCCTGGACCTGCACACTGTTTCTACTGGCAGCCAGGAACGATCGGCTGGCCTTCGCTGTGCACTGGGAAGGGCTAAGCCAGCAGGGAGCAAAGCTAGTGCTCTGCAGGACTGTACTGGCCTGCCCTTGACAGAAGGGGCTGAGCCCTCCCACATACCCTGTGCTAGTCCTGTATGTGGGGACCCTGGGGCTGAGCTGGGCTGCAAGGACTGAGACTCTCCCCATGCCAGTAACGAGCACACTCTTCCCCCAGGTACTGCCCCAAGTGCAAGCAGCACCGCGAGGCTTCCAAGCAGCTGATGCTGTGGCGGCTGCCCAACGTCCTCATTATCCAGCTCAAGCGCTTCTCCTTCCGCAGCTTTATTTGGAGGGACAAGATCAATGACATGGTGGACTTTCCTGTCCGGTGAGAGCCTGGGGGATGATGTGCCTGGGTTGGCACTGCCTCTGCTGACCTGCAGCCCAGCCTGTGTGACACTGATCACCCTTGACAGTCACTGTGTTCTCTCCACAGGAGCCTGGACCTGAGCAAGTTCTGCATTGGTCGGAAGGGTGAGCAGCAGCTGCCTATGTATGACCTGTATGCTGTGATCAACCACTATGGAGGCATGATTGGAGGGCACTACACAGCGTACGCCCGCCTGCCCAACGACAAGAACAGCCAGCGCAGTGACGTGGGTGAGCATCTGTCACCCTCGCCACCCCTCTGCTCCCGCAGCCATGTCTTGTCTGCTTGCTTAACCCTTCCTCCTTCTCAGGCTGGCGGCTCTTTGATGACAGCACAGTCACCACCGTGGATGAGAGCCAGGTAGTGACCAGATACGCATATGTCCTCTTCTACCGCCGGAGGAACTCTCCTGTGGAGAGGCCCCTGCTTGGGCATCCCTCAGACCACCGCGCCGAGCGCACCCCCTCTGCCGAAGCTGCAGCCAGCCAGGTGAGCAATTGCGTCCCCTTTTGGCACTGTTGGAGCCACAGAGCCTTGAAATGTGCTCAGGGACCTACATGCAGGGCTCTGCCCATCTTTGCCTGCACCCACAGAGCCTGGTGCTGCTGTGGTGCAGTGCCTGTACGCCTTTGATACCAAAGAGCTTGCGCCAGCTGGGCACTGGAGCCTGTCTTGCCTTGTTCTCACTGTGGGCTTGGGATAGTCCTTGTCCTGAGGGATCACAGGAGAGCTGGTTTTCATCATCAGTGTGGAAGTGCTGGTGGGAGGGCTCTGGAAGAGGAAGAAGGGGCACAGCCTCACTGGGGTCTGCATTGGAGGAGGGGTTGTGAGTGGTGCAGTAGGATCTGCCAGGGAGCAGTAAGGACTTGCCGCTGTCAAGACAGGGTGGGGGACACTTCCTGCTGGGGCCCAACTCAGGGCCAAGCCAAGTGCAAAAAAGGTAAATGCCAGTTCTGAGCCAGAGGTCTGGCAGCTTTCACAGGGTGCTGTAGAGAAACCTGCCAGAGCGAGCTCTGTTGCTGGGTGGCCTGGGAGGGAGGGACTGGGGGTGGGCCAGACGGCAGGGTGCTTTCAGAATGCAGTGGTAGGAAATGGCTGCACTGATCTTGTGAAAGTCAGGAAGGCCGAGGCTGGTGTCCACCTGGTCAGACCCCATGCACCATTTTGCTGCAGACGTTCCCTTCATCCTCAGCACCTCTGTGGACCTGCAGAGTCTGAAGACAATGCTCAGTTCATCTCCAGCATGACTGCACATGTGTGCCCCAAGGGTCCCTTCTGGCCTGGCCTCCCTGCCATTCTGGCTCATGCTCCCCTTGGCCCGGTGCTGGTTAGGCATCCCAGCTCTGCCTTCTTGCCTGGGGACAGAAGCTGTTTGTCTCTGAGGCCAGCGGGGCTGTCTGGCATGTTGGTGTCTGCCTGCCTGGGCTGTTCCTGCCCTGCGTGCATGTCCTGGAGCAACTCCACTCACTGGGGGCAGCCTGAGCAATGAGAAAGCTGCAGTGCTTTTCACACACTGGTGGTGAGAGCCTTCAGGAACCGAACGGCACTCTGGCTCACTGTATGCCCCATGGCACTGGGGTTCATCGGGTTGCTCTGTGGCACTGGGGCTCATTGGGCCTCTGGGAGCACCGGTTCCCCTGCAGTACAGGGATGCATTGGATCCCAGTGGGGCTTAGCAGGTCCCCAAGCATCCTGGACTGTCTGCACCCTCCCTGGCACTGGGTGCCCTCCAGAGACCTGCTCCCTGACTGGCTGCTCTGCATGATCACCGCCATGAAGGCCCAAGCTGTGGTTGGCTGCCTGTGGAAAATCCTCCTGGAACCTGGGCTACAGTTGGTTTTCAGAGCATTTCTACCCACCAAAGCAGAGCTCTGACTGGCTGTACTGGTACCGTGCCTTCTGCTCCTGCTGCCCCAGCTGGCTCTGGATTGGCTGTCATTTGAAAGATCCTGTTGGGATCACAGAAGCTGGGCTCTGATTGGCTCCTTGCCTCCTGGACCCACCAGTGCAAGTGCATCTACTCCATCGGGATCCAGCTGCCGGCTTCACTCCCTGCAGCCCCATGAAGATCCTGCCTGGCAGCTGTCCGCGCTCCCTCCCACAGAGCACCCACCGGAGCCCCACACACCAGAGACCCTGAAGAGCTGCGGGGGCGGGCGCGACCGCGACGGTGCTGCATGGGGAGGCGGGCTGGCTGGGCACGGGGCTGGGCTTGCAGGCAGCCACCTGCCCCGGGGGATGGCAAGGGGTGTTGCCCGTTGTCTTCTCCAAGTGCTGACGCAGGTTTCCACATCGCAGGCTTCTCTGATCTGGCAGGAACTGGAGGCTGAAGAGCAAGAGCTGCAGCTTGAGGCACCCCAAAGGCCTGCAAGAAACCCCTGGAGGCCCTGTGGCCAGAAGCGGAGTCCAGGCACTCCCCAGCACCCAGATGAAGGCTGCGTCAGATACTTTGTCCTGGCCACCACGGCCGCAATTGTGGCTCTGTTCCTGAATGTCTTCTACCCGCTCATTTACCAGCCCCGCTGGAGATAGGCCCAGGCGTGTGGCCAGCTGCAGGAGCAGGGCCGCCAGGGCACGCGCTGTCCTAGGACGCTATGAGACCAAGACGTGAGGCAGCAGGACAGAAAACACTGAGAAGGACTCGCCAAGGGAAACATGGGGCTGTCGGCTCCTGCCTGTCTGCTCTGGCATCTCCTGTGCCAGCTGGCAGGCCTGTGTGGCCAGCCTGCTACCTTGCCAAGGCACAGCCCAGAACCAGAAGCTCCTTTGCCCTTCCTTGCTTCCCACTGGGAGTGGGGCAGACCTCAAGGCTACCTGCTGCTCAAGAAGGGACGTTGCTGCTGCAGTGAAGCTGGGGCCTGAGAGCCCTGTGGGAACATCAACCATCTCTGCTTGGCTCCCACAAAAGAAGTGGAGACCTGCTGGGAGGCTGCAGCAAGGGCAGGATGCCCTGACACAGGCCCTGTCTGGCCACCTCTCTCAGCTGTGCTGCTGCAAGAGCCTTGAGCTTCTCTAGAGCTGGGGCTACTGTCCTTGGCCAGCCCAGTCTGTCCTGCTAGCCTTCTGCTGAGCTTTCCAGTGCCAGTTGCCTGTGCACTGGGAGTTGTGTGTGCCACACTCCTGTGCTGGGGCTGGACAGGCTTGTCACCAAGGGCTTGTGTGCTTCCCTGCTCAGCTCCAGACAGCTGCTGGAGAGCCTGGTAATCCAGACTGGTGTGCCCATGGTGAGCACTCACCTCTGTGGGTCACTGCCTCCCACCAGTCCATGGGGCTGTGTGCTGGCAGCATCTGGCGAAGGGCAGTGTGGTGCAGCACCTCATTTGCAAGGGCACCAGCTGCCCATGCTGCGGGAGAGGCATGGGGTCAGGGAGCACAGGTATGATTGTGGTGCATTAATAAAGCCAGGTTTTCCAAAAAAAATGCAGCATTCCTGTCCTGTGTGCTGGGACTCCCACATAGAGGCGAGCACTCCACACTGGGGTCACCTGAGGCCACTCTGTGACCCAGCTGGCACCAGGACCATCCCTTGGGCTTTGCTGGGTGCCTGGTGCACTCTGTGTGGCAGCAGGCTCAGGGGAGAGCTCTGCCTGCCCATACCATGGGGCACAGGCTGGGCTCCAGTCCCAGCTGTGGAGTGGTAGCCTTGTGTGACACGTGCAGGGTGTGGGGAGCCCAGCAGGGCCAGGAGCAGGCAGTCCCCTGAGGCTGGGGCACAGGCTGCAGCTCCAACGGTGTCTGACATTGAGACGTGTTGCCCTTGGCTGAGCATGGCTCAGACAGCTTTGGCGTATTGGGGTGTGAGAGGGTGACTTCAGAGCCCTGTGACTTCCTTTTCCATCTCCACTGCTGTTCTGCTGGCAGTGCCCTCAGCTGGATTGGGAGGGATGTTTGGCAGAGAAGGGATTTGTCTGTGTTTTAGCCTGGGGCCTGTGCTGGACTCCCCCTACCTCTGTCCCACACCCCTCCTCCACGTGCTGAAGTTTACTCCCCTCCCAAGCAGGTCCCAGCCGGGGAGCCCAGCAGGGCTGTGCTGTGGTCATGAGGTGCCTGTCCTGGAACAGTTGCCTCATTGTCTACAGCCCTGGGTCTCAGCAGCTTCCCCCGCTCACCCACAGTGCTGGCCTCGTGGGTCTGAGTCAGTGCCCAGTGCCGGTGGGCTGACCTCTGCTCTAACCGGTTCTGGCATGCCAGGGTTGGGGCCCACAAGCTGCTGCCTGCACCTGCCTGCCCTCACCAGCGGTGGGTGGCCGACAGCGAGGCCTGACAAGGTGCTCTCAGCCCTGGAAATCCCCTCTGGCCCTGCTCTGTTCCTCAGACCTCCGGCAGGCACTGGCAGCCAGCCCGTGGCCTGTCACTGCCGCCCGTGCTGGCGTGCAGGGCTCTGCTCCGACCGCCAGTGGCTGAGCAGCCCTGGGGCAGGAGTGTGCTTCGGCCTGGCTCTCCTGCTGGGCCACAGGGGCTGCCTCCAGGGGCCCTGGGCATGCTGCTTTCCTCTGCCCTGTCGTGGG
>VYXD01006428.1:2010305-2037286 GCA_013397195.1 Hylia prasina
GGGCCCGGCCCGGCCGCCCCGCCGACAGACAAAGGCGGCGGGAGCGACTGGGGCAGTGCCGGGTCCCCGCGGGCGGGGGAAGTCCCACGGGCTCCGCGTCCCCTCTTGGGGAGGACAGGCTGAGCTGCAGCCGACGGTCTCGGGACCTAAATACGGCGCTTCGCCTCGTCTTGGCTGGCTGGCCGAGCGGTCCGTAGTGTTCCCGGCTGTCTCTCGGGGCAGCACCGGGAACACCTGCGGGGGTAGGGGGCAGGGGAGGGTGCTCTGGATACGGTCACTGCTGCTGCTGCCTTGTTCTAAGTTCTGTCTGCCAGTAACTCCGGTGTTACCCACCGTGCCGCGCCTGTCGCTGCACGGCGCTCTGTGACAGATTTGCTCGCACAGTCGTTCTCAGTACCACCAGCCTGAGGGATACGATGGCTAGAAATTGGGCATCTTGCAGTTTCTCAGTAGGAGCTGCTAGCTGCGTGGTTGATCATATCTTTGTTTCCTGATTGTTTTTTTTCTTAATGGAATACATATTAAAAATAAAATGACTTAATAAAGAAAGAGAAACTGGGGATGGAAAGGGCTTCTTTGTTCTGTCTTCTCCAGAACGTTACAAGTCTTAAGAGCTCAGGACAAGAGCAGCAGAAATACATGCAACATGGTGACTGGTGAGTCCAGATTGTCCACATGCTGCAAGTTGTGTGTGTGTTTTCAGTAACCTCAGTCTAAGTTTTATCAACTAACCGTATGTGCTCATAATCTTCAAAGAATTTCTTGAACTTACTTCCTAAAAAAAAAATGCAGTTACGCTGCACAGAGAGGAGTTACCTTCCTTCATTGGAGAAACTTATTGCCTGGATGTTGTTTTTTTAATTTTAAAATGCAATATTAAAAACGTGCTGCTCCGATCCAGTGAGGGTGAGCATTTGCAGTTTCCAGTGTGTGTCTGTGGGATAAATGGAATGCACACATTAGTGTGTTTTAATAACTAACAGTAAAAGTGGTGACTGCAGTAGCAAGCTGTATGTGTTGCCCTACAAAAGCCTGTTAAATGCACCCTAGAGCCTTAGAGAGGTTTTCTGCCATAAATGCAGATTGGTTTCGTTTTAATAAGTAAAATTTCTGGGTGTACAACACCACATATCTGAATCTTTCTCTGGACCTGGTACCTCTTCTGCTGCATAGGGACTTGCAGTTTTGGGTGGTTCAGTGCTTCTAATTAAATAATCCCAAGCAGCCTTAAAACTGATACGAGTGACTCCAGGAGACACTGTTACCTACAGGGCCTGTAACCCCAGCTGTGGAGAAAACCCGTGGAAGATCTTGCTGCTCTTCTGGGACAGAATCAGATGCCTGCATGGTGGGGCTCTGGTCTGTGCCTGGCGTTTGGAATACTGCAGGGGCTGAGCTTAGTGGCTCTTAGTATAATAACTTCAAGAAAACATAAAGGAAATTTTTTTACCATGGCAGAAGAAAGGAAAGAGATTTCTTCTGACAGCTTGTGAGAGAGGAACATTTACTAGTGGGGGAATACTGGCCTAGTAGGCTCTTGATTTTGATGCTAACAAGAACTAATTGAAATGGACTTAGCTGAGCAGGGTGAAGGATTTGTATTTAAGAAATTAGTGTTTGCTTTGTTCTGCTTCTTGGTGGTCAGAAGAGGTCGGTGATGGTTTGGTGGTGGACCTGTGCTGCTTACGCTTCTGCGTTTCTTGTGCCTTCTGGTCTCTTACGCGGGAGAATGATGTAGCTTATGAAAGAAGAGCTGGAGTTTCAAAAGTAGAAGTGAGAGCTAACAGCTCAGCTCCCATTGGCAGCAGCAGCCCTGCTGACCTCCCTACTCTCTCCTTTGACAAGATTAACAGAAGGTAGATACTATTCCCTGAGTTGTTACAACATAATAAAAACCGATGCAGGAGCAGGAAGGGAGCACCTGGGAGAGGTGAGCCCATCCAATTCAGCAGCAGCTGGCTGTCAAAGAGCACCTGTGGCACGTATGTCTGGGATCCTGCTGCAGAAGAACATCTGTGGCATTCATGTCTGGGATCCCAGCATGACATCCTTGAGGCTTATTCTTCAGAAGAGTCTTCCCTTTCAAAGCTGTATCATAGTGCACCTCATGATGAACATGGAAAATGATCATGTTCTTCTGAAAGCCTTGCTATAGTATTGAAGTCAAATACTTGAAAGTTCCAAGTAGAAGATTGAGACAAGTTAACTGCTCAAAATCTGTTTTCTGACCTCAAAGTGTATAATGGAGCATCATGCAGTTAGATGCAAAACACATTTCAGTGTGCCTCTGTAGTCTGAGTCCCTGTGGATGCATTAACATCGTTGTTCTCCCTTGCTTTCAGCCTGGGCATATGGTCATCTGGGAAGGGGTTAGTAACTTGTGCTGTAGAGGTGTAGAGTACTCTTGGGTGGCTCCTGGAGAAGTGAGTAGTCTTACTGGTTCTATCCCCCAGAACTGGCTTGAAAATGTCAGATTGGTGTCTCTGAAAGAATGTATTTTCTGTCCAGATGTGGGCTCTGCAGGAGCTTCTGTATGCTGATATTTGCAGAGCTGTTGGATTTGCTATGTGAACGCTGTTATCTGGGGGTTTTTACTAAATTTACTGCATATTTTAAGAATATCTTCTGTAGAAATCTTATACAGCAACAAATGTGTGTTGATGACTTCAGAAACCATAGATAGAGCACAGGTTGTCTCATGTGTGTTCCCCTTACCTTTGATATTAGTTTTTTTTCTCCTGTGAGCCTGATCCAATGCACTAGCCATGAACCTCTGTGTAAACAAAAACTGTATGTTTGGACTGCTGTCACATAACAGTGAGGAGGGGTTAGCGTTTGCTTCAGCTCACCCAGCTTTTGGTGATGACTGGCACTGGACTCGTGCAGTGTGCTGGAGTGCCAGTACAAGCCTAGAGTTAACTCCCATTTTCACACAGGCGGGCTTTTGCAGTCTGATATGCAACCTTAGCCCTGTCTCAGTTCTACTTTGTTAAGTCATGCTAAAGGATACATAAAGCTCTGGTTTTGTACCTGTTCTCTTTAGACCTGCAGTCATAATGTACACAGTGATGTCTGTCTGTTTTTCCTCCTTTGTGCAGCTTGATCTAGTAGTGCTGAATCACCTCTCCTGGTCCTGATCTTGTGTTTCACATCATTTCACAACTGTCTCAGTATCTGGTGATGTTACAGCTCAAATGTATTTATGCTCTATCAAGGCTAATCAGTGCTTTAGAAACAACCAGTATACTCACTGCAAAAACAATTTGTGGGTTTAAACAAGATAAGTCAATAATAGAAGAATGCTATCAGAGTATACCCTAGAGCTGTCTGATGTTCTCAGGTGGAGTCATCTTTGGTGGTGGTGGTTTATTTCTTTGCTTTCACTTCCGCCCTGATCATTCTGTCTTTCTTTTCTCTTCACACATGGCATGTTTCATGTTAACCTCTTCCTATATTAAATGGAGATCAAGAACTAATGCTGCAGTTGCCTTTGTCATTTCCAGAGCTCTGCTTCTCCATGTGTGTAGTTCCCAGTTTGGGAAAACACTTCAATTCCACTGCTCTCCTTTTGCTTGCTATGTTCAAATCGATGAGGCTGTCCTAGTCCTAATAGCAATGAGCTGAATGCTGCATCTGTTGCTCTTCTGTTGTGCTTCCCATTAGCTGCCTAGAATAGAACTGCACGGCCTGATAGAACACACTGCTCAGTTTCCCACCTCTGTGGCTGCAAAGCAGGGCCGCAGATATTGATTTCTGAGCCTCTCTTGCTAACAGTGCATGCTGCAAACAAATGGAATGTATGACTGGATTTGTCTGGTACAGGACTTGCCTGGTCTGGGTGAAGTGCATAGCTAGGAGAATTTACATGGCAGTGAGCTCTGGGAGGAGGAGGAGTCACACCTGGGTATCATTCAGACTCCCCTGAGCTGCCAGGGGTTAATCTGAGAAATGTGTAGTAGCACAAGATGCCTCATAAAACTAAAGCATCTGTCTTGGGCATCTGGCTGTGCATGTTTGCCAGTTTTCATACAGTACTTGGTGTGAGAGATACTGGAATTAAGAATATCCTTGCATCAAGGGAGTGCTGTAGTTAAGATTTCTGCTTTCTCTTTCCTTAAGGAACCCTGAAGACCTTGCAATATGAATAATTCTCTGGAGAACACCATTTCCTTTGAAGAATACATCCGTGTGAAGGCGCGAACGATCCCTCAGCACAGGATGAAGGAGTTTCTAGACTCCCTTGCTTCCAAGGGGCCAGAAGCTCTCCAGGAGTTTCAGCAGACAGCCACCACCACAATGGTGTATCAACAGGGTGGCAACTGCATTTACACGGACAGCACAGAGGTGGCTGGGTCTTTGCTTGAACTTGCTTGTCCTGTGACAACCAGCATCCAGCAACAAACTCAGCCAGAGCAGCAGATACAGGTTCAGCAACCCCAGCAAGTCCAGGTAAGCATCTGAAATTGTCTCTGAGTGTATATATGACTTGCTAACTAATGGAGTAATGTTCAAAGCTGCTGTCTAACCTTAAGCCTCAGACAAGTACTTAAGAGGCAGGGCCAATTAACTTTATATAGAACTGCATTATTTTCCTTTCATTTAAGGAATTTGCTAGTAAATTGGCTCTCTTGACTGTGCCTCCCGGGAGCCCTGCTGTAGGAGGAGCCACGTACATAGCAATGGAGTGGTGTCACCTATTGGAGAAACGGTCGGTCGGCAGTTCTGGCATGTACACAACTCCTGAAGCCTTGTGCCTCTGAAACTGCTATAAATACCAGCCCCCTCTGACTGTCTGATTGTTCAGGGTGGCTGTGGGATGGAGCTAGCCTTAAGGATTTTTTTTCCTTAATAAAATCAATAATCTTTAAATAGTTCTACTTGAACATTTTAAAAGTTGTCATTCTTAAACTGGCTTTAAAGTAAGGCAGAAATGCAAGGGGGTCAGCTTTAGGATATGAAAGGGGGGAAGACACATTTCAGGAAAGGAATTCGAAAGAATGCATATGTGTCAAGGTAGATTATCTGTTTGCACAGTGGAAGGAGTTGTTTTTTTTTTTAAACTAGATATTACATTAGATATTTTATTAGGTTTTAAGTAAGCAAATCCAGTATCAGAGGAAAAAAACCAAAACAATTTTATAACTTAGGAAACTGCTTTTGTTTTCAGATATATTTTGTGATTTGAAGAGTTCATAGGTGGCAGGGCATTTACTTAAGTTTTTCTATGATATATTTCCTAACAGCCGAACTCTTGCTACAGCTGTAATTGTGATACACTTGAGATATGACTCTTTCTGTTTCTGTAGCAGAATGTAAAGCTGTGAGGTTTTTTTTTTTTTTAAACAATAAGTGAGGGTATGGAGTCACTAACGACTGGAAATAAGGTACTGTGTACCTGCTGCAGTGCAGCACTTGTGCCAACAGCTCACTTGCATGTTTTCATCGTACCGTGGAGACAAACTTACCTCCTTCACTGGTAACTCGTCTCCAGTTACTCTCTATTGAGTAAATGAATGCTTAACTAGGACTTCTGTAACCTGTTGCCCTACAGTAACTTGTGTTGAAAGGCTTTTGAAGAACAAAACCCTGAAGTCTTTCAGGCATGACTTGGATCTCTGCATGAGGCTATTAAAACTGATCGAGAGTGGGTTTGGTTTTGCCAGCTAGTATGTTTTCTGGAAGTTTTGTTTTTCAGTAGAAGAGCTAGGAGGGTTGGTTTTTGAGTGGCTCAGCCTTGAAGATGTGTAAAGCTCCCAAACCAGTTGTAAAAGTCAGAAGTTTTTTTTTCCCTCTCATTTTTTTTCCTCTTGCTGCCTCCTTTCAGAACTACCCAGTGTTCAGACTTGACCCTTGCAAGTCTTCTAGTTACAGAGCTAGGGAGGGAGGTCATATATCATGTGTTCCAGAGAAAAATAACCTGGCCTTCTTGTAAATAAGCATAGCATAGAGTTGCTGCCAGAGACTGGTTCCTGATTTTTGAACTGAATGACCTGCACCCTGAATATGAAAAGCTTCTTATGAAAACTAAGATTTCAGCAACTTTCCTAAAGAATGTGGTCTACTCTCTTCTCCTTGTTTTTGATGTGCCTCTGCTTTTACATACTTGCTTTCCCATCTGTACAGGTCATCATTACTATTTGTATTGATTACTCTGCTGCTCACTTTAGGTGGCGCATTTGGTACTAGATGTGGCTGCAGCTTTTGTGTATCAGCAGTGCAGCTGAACTCTGGTGTAATTGAGCAGCTAGCTCAGAATTATCCAAGTTTTTCTGCAAGAATAGGGTGTAGAACAATTTATTTAGCCCTTTGCAAGAGTGTTTTTCTGTCTTTCAGGATTTCTTATTGAGACATAATGTGTGCTAAACCCATGATTTAGTGTTCACTTATCTCTGCACTGTCACTGTAGCAGCAGTGGCAGAGCACATCTTCTGGATAAAGCTGGATTTTGTTGTGACATTGGGGAGTGACAGTGTTCCACCATTGCAGTGCACCCAGTCCAGCTGGCTCCCTGTGCTTTTGTTGTATTATGATGAATTTTGGTCATCTGCCGAAGCCTCTTAGCTTTTGATTAAACTTGTCATCCTGATACTTGACTTGGTAATCTGTTTAGTTCTTGCTAATCCAATTGCAAATCAGTGGCAGACCCTGTGAATGACTGTGCTTATGTCTGGCAGTGTGACAGTGCTGCTGAAGGTGACTAACAGCATGATCAGTCAGATGACCTCACAGTTGCAAGTTGATGATGATCTTACGATCGTAGTGATGGACAGTGCTCAGGTTTCATCCTGGATTTTACTTGGTGTGAACAACTAAGGACAATGTGACTGCTTGTTGCTTTTATTTGATCTGACAAAATAAATTTTCTCATTGAAGTTGTCATCTTAAGATTTTCTTGCCTAAAAGGTTCAACAAAGTCTTATCAAATGTTTATTTTACAGGATGAGTGGATGCAACTGTTGGTTTATGTATACTGGTCATTGCTACAGTTCAAGTGTCCTGGAGTTCCTTCCATGCCCAGTATCACAGGGGTGCCATAAGTGACCTTAAGAAGGAGTTTAGTATGTCATCTTACCTTGTTGTGCATCAGGGAGTGGCGGGGAAGGTCTGTGTTTTGCTCTAGTCAAGTAAGAGTTTTATCAGCTCTGCTTTTGGTGAGACTGTTGCTTGTTGGTCCTGTGTACTGGGGCCATCGAACTGATGATGCCAGTGAGGTGTTTAGTGCTGGCTTGCTTCCCAAATATGGTACTTTTGCGGAGGTCAGGGAACCTCTTGTGCCTCTCATAAAAGAAGCTTTAACTGAAAGAATATCAGAGGACAGAAAATGTCTTTGCTTGTGATGTGTGTGGAGAAAATCCTCAGTTTCAGCTTTTTACGAACAGTCGGATATCTAGGTGGCAAGATTTTCTTGGGCAGGGCTTGAGGTGAAGTTGCTGTGTGTTGAGCAAGATCACAGAACTGTATGGGGAATGGTTAAGTGCCTGTGTAAAATATCTTTCAGTTAATACTTGTGCCTTTCTAATGGCTCAGTTCCTTTACTGTTAAGTCTATTCTGTGACTTCAGACCTTTATAAGAGGCTAGACATTATTAAGGACACAAGGCAGAGAAAGATGCCTTTAAATAGTTTAGAAAAAAGTATTCTCTGGTTCTGCACAAAATGCATCTTTGCTTCTGATTGATGTGCCTTCCTCTTGCCACTGTACTGGTTTTGAAATTTAGCTTGGAGGTTAGAGTTCCAAATATGCTTATTTTTGAAAAACATGCCAGTATGATTTTACTGTAGCAGCAGGTATTAATTATAATTAGCATTTGCTAGGGCTGAGTGGGACACTTCAATGACTGATTATAGTCAAGAGCAGTGTTTTCGAGGTAGCATCTACTTGTAGATGGAAGTTGGCTTCTGTTGGAGAGGTAAGCTGTTTCTCCATGGTTCATGTGTTTTAATTGTCTTATACCTAAATCCCTCCCCAGTGTACAGCTTGACAGCATAATCTTGATATTGTAACTGTTTAAACACACCCAAGGCCTAATTTAGCTGATGGAATTCTCACTCTGATGTTGATGAACGAGCAGGGGAAGAACCTGGAGTGAGAGTCACTCTGGCAGTTGTTCTGAAAAGCTGACTTGTACCCTTCCCATAGACCTTGTTTATTTAGATAGCAAAGGACTTCCTGTAAAGTAGTTAAATAACAAGTTCTTACATTTCCTGCTACTTCACTGATCAGTCTTTTCACTTACTCTTCACTTACACTTTTCATATCTGCCTTGTACTTGCATGTACACTTTCTGGTGTAACTTTAGAAGGAACTCTTTGTTACAGTGTTAGTTTTTAGTGCGGGACTTGCTTTAGCTTAGGACTATTGTTGAGGGAACTGTATTTTAAATCTTCTGTCCTTAAATTGGGCTAAAACCGCTGAGATTACTCTTCTCATGCTCTCGCTAACTTTTTGCCCAAGTATTCGACTTTGTGTGGGAGGTTCTCAAACCTACAATGTACCTACATTACTTCTGGGAGCATTTGGAGCATACTTCCTGCACCAAGTTGGCCACCTGCCCCTTCTTACCTCTTGTAGGTGTTGAGCTTGTCATTTGGGGTTCCCTCCAGATGAAACTAAGCTGTAAGAATGCAGTCTTACGTTTTGGTGATGTCAAACTTGGCTGGTGGGCAAAACTAGAACTGAGTTTGAAATAGCCTTCTGGAAGGTATGGTGTGGACATGTTAGTACGTCTCCAGTCTTGCTTTGGACATCTGCTCTTGGTGTGTACTACTGCTTGCTGGTTTAAATACAGCTTCAAACCTCCAGATCTTTGTGTAAAGATGCATTTAAGAGCCTTTCAGGTGCTCTAGGACAAGCTACGTATCAAAAAATCCATGCAGGAAAGAGTTGCAATGTGTGCTCATTTAGAGTTAGGTTTTAGGAAATATTAGATTATCCAGTCAGTCTGCAGATGAGAGAATTAACAAGCAAAGAAAATCTCAGTTGTTTCTGAACTGCAGTTCTGGGCAGAGAATTCATGCAGGGCTGACATGTTAGGACTCCTACTTGAAAGTTTGTCTGTCAACCATTAGGGAAAAAAGTTTCGGCAACTAGGCTTCAGATGTTCTCATAGTCCTAGGGTTACTGATTTACTCTTTGCATGTACTCAGTTCAGGACAGAATGTGTTCTAGGGCTTGATGTGACAGAAGATTTCCTTTAAGGGAATTTAGTTCTGCCCTCCTGTTACGATACAGGGTTGATTTCTGACACTTTTGATTTTCTAGGCAGCTAGTACTTGATCCAGCTTCCAGCTACTTTATGATGAAAAGGCTTTTTCTCTGTGTCATGGTTGCCTGCTGGGAGGTGACTCTTTCATGCTGTTGGATCCAGACCTTTGGCAATAAATAGTATTTCAGTACTGGTAACTTGGCATGTACCTTTCTTGCACCAGTAACCCAGGAATTGCCAGCATAACATGTTTTTGCTTTTAATCTTCAGCATAAAGTGAAGATTTAAAGTCCTTCCTGTTGGTCTTGACCTGTAAATTTAAAACGTTCCCCTTTGTACAGAGTCTTTAATTAAGGCATCTCCTGCTGCCAAGTGTAATTCTTTGTCTAACTACTGTCTGAGGAGGAAAAGAACAGAGAGGTCAATATAAGAAGCCTCTGGTCTCAGACCAGGTTAAAGCCTGTAAATCCGAAATGAACGTTTACAGCAGTCCTGGATACAACCTACTTGAAAAGAGGGACGGATCTACTGCAACATTCAATTGTTAAAAATGGATGTGTAATTTACAGGGGATGCATAATGTGTGGTAGGTAGAGCTCCAATATCCTTTTAAATAGGACCACTCTCTAGTCAGAAGCATGATGCCTGCAGTTTGGAACATGGAGAGCTTCAAGTGATTGTGGAATTTGACTTCATATTGTTTGTGTCTGGACTCATTCTTTGGGTGTTAACAATAACAGAGTGGACTCTAAAGCAGTAGCAAGAATCCTTGTTGTAGGAGTTAGGGTTTAGTCCTGGGGGAGTTTCGAAGGGCCTCAGGGCATGACTGCTCATCTGTTGAAAGTGGTGGAAGTTGCTGTTGACTTTCAAACACTGTAGGCTCAGGCTCTGAAATGGTTCAAACCTGGGCCAGGGGAGGTTTCGAGTGGATATTAGGAAGTGTTTCTTTACCAAGAGAGTGGTCAAACACTGGAAGAGGTTTGTGAGAGGTGGTTGGTGCCCCAAGGCTGTCGTTACTTAAGGGGCAATTAGGCAGTGCTGTGAATGACATGCTGTAGCTTATGGTCAGCCCTGAAGTGGTCAGGCAGTTGGACTAGATGATCAGTGGAGATCCCCTGAACTGTTGGACTGTTTCAAACTGAAACAGCCTGTTTGCAAGAGCAGAAGGAAGCAAATGCTGTCTTGTTCCATTTGTTCTTAGACCATGCCTCTTGCTGACAATGCCTCTCTCTTAAACCAATTCCATTACCTTTCTAATTGCACTAATGTGATAAAATTGTTTCAGCGCAAAAGGAGACTTTGAATTCTTACTGCTAGCAAAAGAAGTCTTTTTTTATGTTACAGCACTCGCAGGAATTGTCATGTAAAATTTTGCATGGAAAGAAGGTGGGGCTGCTTTTAAGGTGCTCTCAGTCAATCTGTGCTAATTCTGAAAACACTACAGGAGTACAGGACAAATGACGCATTTACCTCTTAACATCATTTTGAATTATGGCAGATAAAGCAAATGTTGATTGTGTGAAACTGAAAATATCACTGCAATGAGACGTAATTTGTTCAATCTTTGGCCTTTGCCTTGCAGGTAATCTTTTGAACAAGGACTCAAATTATTAGTAAGGACTATATTAGTGATTTTTAAAGTGAAATATTTTGGAGAATTCTTGCCTTAGGAGTGTGATTGCAGCTGGCTTTCTTAAACTGAACCCTTACCTGGGATCCATGTTTGGGCCTGTTTGCCCAAGGCAGTACTCACACTTCAGGGCAGAATGATATCAAGTAGAACTGAGGAAACATCCCATAGGTGAGTTTATCTTTTTCAACTGACTGCCTGATAAAATCACTCATTGATGCAGCTTTTTAAACTGTCATGCTGGTATAAGGTCACATGCTTCTTGTTACCTTGCAGGAAATTACTGTAGAGTCACCACGTCATCTGGATTACAGTATACTGCACAGAGTTCCCAGAAGGAACTATACCCTATTCTTCCTGGAAATAAATTAATTCTTAACAGGAGGTGACTTATAAATCTGGCCTGCCAGTGGGGCATTTTGCTACTCCAGTTTTTTCCTTAGCAACTCTGAACTGGCTGTAAATATGTCTTTAACATTTTTCAGGACTTCTTAACAGCGATGCTGGGAAGTGAGATTTTGTGCACAGCAGGCCTGCATTGTAGTTATTTTTGATTTTTGTCTGGCTGGCTAGTGTGCTGTCTCTGTGTAAATGCTGCATTAGTCTGCCTGGCTCCAGGATGTGAGGTAGAAAAAGGTGAGAGAACTGTGAGTAAGGAGACACGTAGTCTTGCAACTAAGTAAGTCCATGTTGGCTCCAGAAAGAGGTGTTGAGTAATTAATTCCCTCCCTTAAGATAAAGTTTTAATGAAGCCTTGAGAAACAGATGGTCATGAGTACCTGGGATATGAGCCCATAGAGCTTTGAGGGAGGAGATGTAGCTCACGTGCTGGTCTCTCTGTGCTGAGAGTCATGTGCAATGCTGAGCAAACACATCTACTGTATCACTGTTATCAACCAGGCACTTCTAGAATAACTTGATTTCATTTTTCTGAAATCTTTACTAATGGATTAATACATGGAATCAAAAGTGAGCATAAAAGACCTGAAGCATGGATCTTGAGTGACAGACCATCTGTGCTGCATCACTGACGTTTGCTGATCTCTAACTGGTGGCTTGGTGTTGTTGCAGGTTCAGGTCCAGGTCCAGCAGTCACCGCAGCAGGTCTCCGCCCAGCAACTCTCTCCACAACTCTCTGTCCATCAGGCTTCAGAGCAGCCAATACAAGTGCAAGTGCAGATCCAAGGCCAGGCACAGCAGCAGGCATCCCAGACAATACAGAGTCAGTCTCTTCAGAGCCCCAGCCCATCGCAGCTGCAGGCAGCACAGATCCAAGTGCAACATGTGCAGACTGCCCAGCAGATCCAGGCTGCAGAGCTACAGGAAGAACACATACAACACCAGCAGATCCAGGCCCAGCTTGTGGCAGGACAGGCCATTACTGGTGGCCAGCAGATCCAGATTCAGACAGTTGGGGCACTGTCACCCCCACCTTCTCAACAAGGCTCCCCACGAGAGGGAGAGAGGCGGATCAGCTCTGCAAGTGTTCTTCAGCCAGTGAAGAAACGTAAAGTGGATATGCCTATTACTGTATCGTATGCTATTTCAGGGCAGCCAGTTGCCACAGTGCTGGCCATTCCTCAGGGCCAGCAGCAAAGTTATGTCTCTTTAAGGCCCGACTTGTTAACAGTGGACAGTGCCCATCTGTACAGTGCCACTGGGACCATTACTAGCCCCACTGGAGAGACGTGGACCATCCCTGTTTACTCCGCTCAACCACGTGGTGACCTTCAGCAGCAAAACATAACCCACATTGCCATCCCTCAGGAGGCCTACAATGCCGTCCACGTCAGTGGCTCGCCCACAACACTGGCTACAGTGAAGCTGGAAGATGACAAGGATAAAATGGTGGGAAGTACTTCGGTAGTGAAGAACTCTCATGAGGAAGTGGTGCAGACTCTTGCTAATTCGATCTTTCCAGCACAGTTTATGAATGGCAACATCCACATTCCAGTGGCAGTGCAAGCTGTGGCAGGGACATACCAGAATACAGCACAGACAGTGCACATATGGGACCCACAGCAGCAACAGCAGCAGCCCACACCTCAAGAGCAGGGGCAGCAGCAGCAGCTACAAGTCACTTGCTCAGTAAGTTAAAACTGCCTCTTGGTCTCAGTTTGTGATTAACAGCTTACAAATGTTGTGGAGAGGGGAGCATGCCAACAGACAGCTGGTGTCTGGGAAGCAGAGATGCATCTGTCCCAGAAGCCTGAATGTGACATAGGGCACTTGACTCCTGATGCGTACAAGACTTTCATGTGATAATGTTGGTACATAGTTTTAGGATTCAAAACTTTGCAAAAGAAAGTACAGTCTTGATCTTAGTGTTAAAAATTAATAGATACATGCTGATTGCCAGACTCGTCATAGCATATATTCTGAGATCTGCAGTATTTTCCTGAGCTGTTCCAGGGCTTGCAGTAGACAGGCAGGTATAATTGCAGCCACATGAGGTGTACTAATATGTACTAGTCATTATCGGTTACTTTGTGTTATGTTGCACATGGAGTCCGCAGCAGATCCGGTGCCCGGGCCAAGTATCAAAACCTGACTAGTTGTGAGCAAATTTCCTGGATCGAGTGTACTTTAGGGTACATAAAGTATTTAAAATAAAATACCCTAAATACATAGGCAGTTCCAGGAGGGATGTACTTCTCTCTCTAGAGGGGCAATAAAGCTACCAGAGGTGAACATCACACTTTTGGGAGTTGACCCTCTCAGAACTGTGAAACTGAGGAGGAATTTGCCTGCCTGCCCTGTGCTGTCGTCTGACATTGTGCTTCTAGGGGATCTGGGCAAGTTGCAGCAATTTTGCTCTATTTGTGAAAAATACAAGTCTGTTAAGAAGCATCTGCCAGTTCAGCAGATTTACATCAACCTATGCCCAGCCTTCACACTGGACAAGGTGTCTGTGAGGTCAGGGCAGAAGACTGTCCCTTGGATTGGGCTGATGGAGGGAGTTGGCTCTGGAAAGCTTTCTCTGGAGAGTAATGTGGCAGCACTTTGGAGGAGAGCAGAGGCTCACCCCTGGCTCCTACAAAGACAGTGTGTCAGTACATACACCCTTGGACTCTTTAAAGTAGAGAGAGGGGCTTTGCTTCACAACTTAGTTGCCATCTGGCTCGATTAAAGAGGGGCCTTTTCAGTCAGTCTCTCTGCAGCTGTGCTACATGTTGCAGTTGCAGCGGCTGATAAGCAAAAGGTAATAAGACCTGATGCAGAGAAGAAAAAATCAACCAGAGGCAGTTGGAAAGCTCCAGTCTGAGACTCTTGCATGCTTTGTCTGTTAAGCTGTTGTTTTTTTATACGAAGTATGATACTGGTTCTAAAAGTCTCTATGCTGTGGTCTCTAGTACTGACAGAGCAACTTCCACTAATATTGACACTTAGCACTATCAAAAGAAAAGCTGCTTTTTGGAGTAGCTCTTAGGAAGGAAAAAACAAGACTGTTTTAATATAAGAATTGCTATTTCCGTAACATTCAGGGTGCCAGTGAGAGTTTGACTAAGGTCTGTAAAGCTGTTGAGGTAGCTATCAGACTCTGTGGCATGGAATTGAGAACCTGTAGTGAAGAATGCAGAGTGAGTGCAGCTGAAGGGCTTGCTGCAGGTTTTAGATTGGTGCTATTGGTTGCCTGACGAATAAGTTTCAGTTTGAAATTGAAATTCTTAGTGACCTAAGGTCCTGCTGCAAAGTAAATTTCCAAATGGTCTGGAGATGCCTTACGTCTGTAATAGGTCATGCAGTCACTCTTCACACAATAGTAGCTAGTCCCCATTAGTAGTATTTGGTGTTTTGAGAACATTGCATTGAAATTGAATTGATGTTTTGATGCTGTGTTCCAGTCTTACTGCTTTATACCTTTTACAAGTGAATTAATCTTATTCATCATTGATGATAAGAACAGAATGTATATATTCTGTGTGCCTGTTTCATACTGCTTAAAGAAGAGAGTCTGGGCAGGGAGGGATGCCAGTGGTGTATGGCATGTGATTGTACCCAGGACCTTCCACAGGGCAGTCTAGGTGTGGAACAGCAGTGATGAGTAAAGCTGGTGGCACCTTCCTGTTTAGGGGCTGGTGGTCTCTGTGTCCTGCTCTCAGTGGTGATTCAAAGTGACAAGTGAGCCGAAGATAGATCTGTCTATTCAAACTGAAAGAGGTTTTGGGGTGTAGAATATTCTTTCGTGAGCAGCAATTCAGGTTGGACAGCACAAGTTGCATTCCTGGGATTAAGTTCTTGTTTGGAGTGTTGCAGAAGGTTGGTATCCTGGGGCTACAGGTTTTGTGGGATTCCTGGTTTTTGTCCAGCTGTTGCATGTTGAAGTATATATCTATATATGTAACCTGAAGTGTTTTCTTCCATAGGCTCAAACTGTTCAGGTTGCTGAAGTTGAACCACAGCCACAGCCTCAGACTTCACCTGAACTTCTACTTCCAAACTCTCTGAAGCCAGAAGAAGGTCTTGAAGTGTGGAAAAGCTGGGCACAGACCAAGAATGCGGAGTTGGAGAAAGAAGCCCAAAATAGACTAGCACCTATTGGAAGTAAGTGTCATGACAACATGGCCTTTGTTTCCTTTCAAGTAGGATTAGAAATTACTAAAATGTTAGGTGTTTGTTGCTTTGGAAAACTCTTTTGTTTAATCAGTGGTTGTTCCTAAATTTAAATTTTAATTTTATTCTGCAGTACTATTTATTATGTATTCCCATTGCCATAGGATTTGTATTAGCTCAGTGCTGAGCCACCTTGAGCACCTGGGCTGATAGCAATAGAAAAGGCCACTGCAGGACTGTGGTGTAATGGGCAAACTGTCTGGCCAAGCTGCTAGAAAAGTCATGGAGTTGCTGTTTTCCTGTTGCTGCAGGGCAGCATTTCACTGGGGACATGGTAAAAGAAGGCAATAGTAATGCATTTGGTAGGGCAGAGAATCTTCATATCAAACTCTTTCCTGTTTTATCTTTTAGTATTTCTGACATTCTAAGATCTGGATTTATTTCAACTTGCTTTACTGTACTGGGAGAATGAGGTAGTGCTGGACCTGCCAGATAGAATGGATATGTGGGAAATCTTTCCTGAAATGTTAGGAAATAATACAGCTTTATGACTTAAATAATATAGCTTTGTTTTGTTTTTCCAGGGCGTCAGCTGCTGAGGTTCCAGGAAGATCTCATCTCTTCAGCTGTGGCTGAGCTGAATTATGGTCTGTGCTTAATGACACGAGAAGCTCGGAATGGTGATGGTGAACCCTATGATCCAGATGTGCTCTACTATATCTTCCTGTGTATTCAGAAGGTAGGATGGGACAGCTCTGTGCTGCAGAACTGTCCATATTGTCAGCATGTGTACGGGGACTCTTGGTTGTAAAAAGAGAGACTGTGGCTTCTATTAAGCTTCCCAATGATCTTATATGAAAAAAGTCTCTTTCCTTAAAAAACCTTGAAAACATCAGATGACTTGACTGTCTTATAATTGAGTTCAGTATCACAGTAAAAATAATAAATCCATTTAGCTTATTTTGGTGGGGGGAGAAGGGTTGGATGATGTTTGAAGCTGTTGTCAATGTCAAGACTTAAATCTAGTTGAAGCTTTAACAGGCAAGAATTCGGCTTTATGTGCTGTGGGAAGTATGAGATTTCTGTAAGGTCTGCAGGAATAGAGCTAAACTTGGACAGGGAAATGGAGCATCTTTGTTGTTAACATGAAAAAGTAGTGTCCAGTAATGATGTGAAATAACTTGAAGTGAACACACCTGAAATAAAAGGTGAAATTTGATCAGATTTACTTTGTAAGATGGTTTTCCCTTTTTCTGTCTTGGCATTCCCATGATAATAATGGAGATTACCTACCCAGTATTGGCCTTGGTGCAAGTGTTCTCACTCTTCTAGTAAACTCTATTAGTCTTCAGTGCTATGCCGTAAAATGCTCGACTGAAGTTGTGAGCCCTTAGGATGAGGTCTGGTCTGTCTCAGGAACACGCTTGCTCCCACTGTACTGGCCTGTGTTGTGAATCTCTTACAGTATCTCTTTGAAAATGGCCGAGTCGATGACATCTTCTCAGATCTCTACTATATTCGGTTCACTGAATGGCTGCATGAAGTTCTTAAGGACATACAGCCCCGTGTTTCACCTCTTGGTAAGGGCTATAGTTCAAGAGCTTTAAAACTTTCCAGAGCTTGGAATGTTTCAACTGAGCCTACACCATGAGTGTAGTTTGAATAGCAACCCTTTTGAAGTATGTAACATCCATAGGCTAGCTGATGCTGGTCAGGGAGAAAAATGTTGTGTTTGCAGTGAATGCTGGCGTTACTGCAATTGTCAGGCTCAAACCCCAACAGTCATTGAGCTTTATTTGTCTGTCACTTGCCAATCAGAAGGCACATTGTGGGGACTTAGTAGTGCCATGGAATTGGCTTACTTGGCTGCCAGCTGATCTTTGATTTTAATCTGGTTTTCTCATCTGAAGTGGTAATACGTCCTGCCTCTAATATATATTGTTTCTTTTGGAGATAATACAGCACTGTCATAGTGCTGTGTAGCCAGACAGATACTGTCTGCAGGACCAATTGAGTGTCAAAGGAAAAAACAATGAGTGATTAAATCCTCCAGTGCTGCAATCAGTTTTATCTCAGCCTCATCTTTAGATCATGGCAGCGGGGATGGGGGGAGCAGTTCCAGAAGAGACAGATTTTGAGAGAGAATTGTATGAGAACTAGGTAAGAATTGCATTTTCAGAGCATGGAAACCTGGTTTCTCATTGCTTCATTCCCGTTGATATATTTGGACATCAGTGAAGAAGTTACTGCTTATGTTCAGAAAAGTAGCTGATGTTACTTAGGCTAGGTGGCTAAGTAGCACCATGACTTTTGGAATCCTTTTGTTTTCAGTCTGGCTGTTTGATCAGTGCTTTGACATTCCACAGGCCCCAGAGTTCATACTGCTGTCTGTTTCTCTATTTATCTGTGTATTTGAAGTAGTAGTATTTTTCTTCTACACAAAGGGGAAAAAAAACCCTGAGAATCAAAGGATTACTCATGTGTCCAAGTACGTCACTTGGCACCGTGTGCTGACTGAAGCTGTGCACAGGGCCAAGAACTGATTTACACTGACCTTCCTGCTCTCACATATTATTGGATTAAGAGCATCTGCATTGGAGTCAAGTCAGTAGTTAAAAGCTGTTTGAGTGCATATTCTCTTCTCTGTCAGCTGGGATGTATAGGCATGTTGCACAAGCATACTCTCCAGAACCGAGATTGATGGATATGTACAAGTGTTTCCTAACTACCTGCTATTTAAAAGGTTATTTGCAGAGCACTGAATCTTGACATTAGTGAGAATCTCCTCTTCCTCCTTCTGTTAAGATTTATATGCTCTCCGCTACTTACAGACTGTAAAATGCTGCCTGTGTTCATGTCATGTCTGTCCCCTGGCATGATGCTGACTTCTGATTGTTGCAGGTTACATCCTCTCCAGTCATGTAACAGAAGAGATGCTGTGGGAGTGTAAGCAGCTTGGAGCTCACTCCCCTTCCACCTTGCTCACTACACTGATGTTTTTTAATACAAAGTAAGTACTCAGGTCTTAGGGAATCTTGGGCAATAAAAGAACTTCATATACCTTAACAGGATTGGTGTGAAACTGCAGCACTGTGTAGGGCAAAATCGTGAGTTTCAAATGGTTGCATACAGAGCCCACTTGTAGCTTCATCAGACAAAGTGAGCTAGCAGAGGGCAGACTGAACCTGTGGCTTTTGTGTGCTTTGCTGCTGGAACAGTCCTTAGCCCAGTGGTTGCTTTGAGCTTCAGCCTGCTCATGATGACTAAAGATAACTACCTTGCTGTTGTGACTATGTCCCTTGCTTGCCTTTGAATGTCCTGTGTTCTGTTCTTGCTGCTCAGATACTTCCTGTTGAAAACAGTAGACCAGCACATGAAGCTGGCCTTCTCCAAGGTGCTGAGGCAGACCAAGAAGAACCCTTCTAATCCCAAGGATAAAAGCACGAGTATCCGCTATATGAAGGCTCCAGGCATGCACCAGACAGGACAGAAAGGTAGTGTCTAGGAGGTTTTTTTGGGAATATTGTACTTACTTGGGCTTGAAGAAGTGGATGAACTTGGCAATGTTGGCAGGTAGGGAATCCAAGGCTCTAAGGCTCTGCCAGTTACCAGTAGCCTGGCAGTATGTGTTTTCCATGCATTCTGTCCAAGAGAGGATAGTACCTTCTAATCATAACCCTGGGGACATGCCTTACCTGAGGCACGTGGGACTCATCAAGAACTAAGGATAATTTTTTTGTTACTTTTTATTTTAATGAGCAAAGAGGCTATTGGGTTTAAGTGCTTTTGAGGAGATGGAGAAAATTCTTAGGGAGGGCTTCTCTTACCTTGATTCATTTGAGCTCGGAATTTCTATGTAAGTACAATCTCTTAAAAGCACAGGAGGCAATTGAGGCTTTGCAGTCTCAGTAGTGAGATTTCCCTCATTTTTCCCTCATTCCCTGTGCCTACTGCACTCGTAGAGGAGAAATGGAAAGAAAGATATGGATGTGTTGTGATCTTCAATGGCCTTAGCATGAAGCAAGCTCAGCATAATACTTCTAGCATTTATAGCCAGGAGCCTCTGCCCTGGAACAGCCATATGTCTCTTGCCAGCTCTTGTACAGTGACAAGGTGCTGCAGTGCTGAGGCTCTATGGTACTGCTCAGTGTGCTCTGCTTACACAGAGTGTCTGACAGACTTCTGGGGGGCTGGTTTTTAGTTACAGATGACATGTATGCAGAGCAGACCGAGAATCCAGAGAACCCCCTGAGGTGTCCGATAAAGCTGTATGACTTCTACCTCTTCAAATGGTGAGAGCTCTTGTCTGTGTATATGGTGCTTGTCTTCTGTGGCTGGGGAGCTGCACCTGGTGCCTGGCCTAGTTTTCAGCACTATGTGATATTGCTGGCACAATTTCTCTATTTCCATAAATTTTCTTAAATGGAGAGGGGTGTTGATGTGAGAGAGTGGGACTAACTGATTGCATGTAAATTGCATTTTTGGGGTATTTAAGAGACAAATCCTGATTTGTGAACTGGCTGGTCTTAATCTTGGACATTTGCTGTGTTGGCATGAACTTGTTCTTTTGCTTGTGAGTTGCAAGTCATCTGGAAGCATCCACTACTGAAAATAGGATTAGGGTCCTGTTCAAACCAGCTTCTGAACAAAAATAAGGACTTGCTATGGGGATTGGAGGGTGCCTCAGAGGACTCATCTCTAAATTATGATGGTTCTGAAATTTAATATAATGGTTCATCTGCACAGATGGATCTGTAAGTAGCCTGAATGTGAAAACACCCCATCCTTTCTTCACTCTGAAAGACCCCTAAAGCCATGTGTGTGTTATACTTACCAGTGAGAAATAAAAACTACTTTCTTGTAGTCCTCACCATGGCTTTGTAATCTTGGCATATTCTAAAACTTGAGGATGAATGTTGCCCATAGATGTATCTCTGTTCCTTCATGTGTTGTCAGCCAGATATTCACTGTCAGGATTTGTGAAGCCTGGGGTGAGGACAATGGTGGTGTGTCTCTTCCAGGACATTTTGTTAGTCTGGTTATTTCTGATCTTCCTCACACAGCCCCCAGAGTGTGAAAGGCCGGAATGACACATTTTACTTGACACCGGAGCCAGTGGTGGCCCCCAACAGCCCTATCTGGTATTCCATCCAGCCGATCAGCAGAGAGCAGATGGAGCAGATGCTCACCCGGATCCTGGTGATACGAGAGATTCAGGAAGCTCTTGCCGTGGCTAATGCCAGCACCATGCACTAAGGCATCCTTCGTGGCTCAGATGGGGTGGGGCTGGGTGATGGGGGAGGGACAAGCAAAGAGAAATTGTACAGACTTTTACACTAAAGGAGATGCCTAAGTTTTTGGTTTTTTATTGGTGTAGTTATGAAGCCCTTTTAGGCTTCTTCTCTTTAAAAGAATCTAAAGGAAAACCTACCCATTGTGTATCCTACCCAACACACCAAACTGTTGGAACCATTGGAGGCTGCATATCCCCTGCGAGCTGGGAGCTGTGGAAAGCTGCTGGTTGACTCTGGGTTTTTTTTTTTATGATGTAGAAAACATGAACTACAGGATTGGCCTGGTTGGCTGGGGCCTCTGTCTCCTTGGAGCACATGCAGCCTAGAGGGCACAGAATGATGGATGGACCTGCTCAGCCAGTGGAGGAGAGGCAGGCATCTTCTTTTCTTGTGCTTGGACATTAATTTGCTGTTATCTTGGAAGAAAGAGGAGAGAGTGAACTGCAATTATGATTTATACAAAAAAAAACCAAACCAACAATTTCTATTCAGACCTTTAAGTGACATTTTTAGATGTTAAAAGTACAAACTTTACCACACTCTTCTTTTTTGGCCTAACATTGAGGCCTTAAACCTTGAGGCTTCTGTGCCTGATGGAATTCTTGTAACATACACTTGTGTATCATATAAAGATACCACCCTGTTTCTCTTATGTATTCTTACTCTAGTTGTTTATTAAGAATGACGAGCACGTCTTTTCAACATGCCATTGAACAATGTGTCTTTATTTGGGGAAGAGTGAGCTGTGAGGGTGGGGGGGGGTCATTATACAAAGATCAGTATGCAAACTGGTTGTTTTCATCCCTGTTCATGCTTTCCAGCTCAACTCTGCTGGATTTCTTTCACCCCTACAACTTATGAAGGTAGAAGGGCATATACTTCTGTTGAAGGATCTGAATGTCTGCTTGCTGATGGAAGCTCAGTCAGTGCCAGGCTAGGAATATGGGATCTGTGAGACCAGATCAGACTGTCCTAATGTTCTGTGGCTTTATCCCTAGGCAAATCCCTCTCTCTCCACCTTTTCAAATGCATCATAACAACGACATGATGGAGGGCTTAGTGGAGGGAAAAGGCCTTCCAGGAGCAGCATATGCTTACTCCTGCCATTTAACAGCCTTTTCACAGTTTTCAACACAGCTGTGTAGCTTTTGGCATCGTTCATGATCATAATCCCCAGCCCTGTAGCCTTGCCTTGCTGCCTCTTAAATGGTTGCTGTATTTTATATGATTAACAAATAGTCTGCTTTTTTGAAGCCAGCAGGTAGCCAACTCTGCTTGAAATGGGAGATCACTTGCCAGGCTTGTTACTTGTGCCACCAGCTTCTTGGATGCAGAAAAATCACTCTGCTTCTTGAACTTGTCTTCCCTGCTTCTCCACGACATGTCCCTTCCCTGTTCCAAAATACACAGATAAATACTTAAATATATATTACAGTAAAAGAATTAAACTTGTGTACAGGGAGGCAGCTTTCCTGAAGTCTCTGTTGTCCAGCACCTGTCTGTACTGAGAAGGAAGGTCTGCCCTCTCTGTTGGTTGTGCAGAGTGTAAATTGATGAGAGTAGCCGATGTTCCCCATCTTTATGCTTGTGAACAGTGTTGAAGTGTGCAGCTTAGAGAGACTTCCCAAGCCCCTGTTGCTTAATATTGACGTAGGTGTTCCTGAGGAAGCAGATGTGCTTGAGTTAGTTGTCAGTATGAGCAGTTTGTTCCCGCTGCAGAACTCTGTGCTCAAGTAAGTGTGTGCAGAGAGGTGAAGTAGCAGTGCACTGTTGTTTTGTTTTAGACTCTTAGCTCAGTGTCTGCCCTCAGAACTAGGCCGGAGGAAAACAGCCTAGGATCAGTGCCAGATTCCAGTGGGTAAGCTGGGAAGATGGTGCCTAGGGTGGATGTAGTGCTGGCAGCAGGTACTGTGACCTCAGTTTGTCTGCTGGGAGCCAGCAGTTGCCTCCTCATAGGGTGGCTCTTGGGATCAGCAGTACTGCTTCAGCTGTCAGGAGCCTCTAATCCTTTCACCGTATCATAGTGACTGGCATGTCCATCTTTGGCCCTATTTTTAAGTCTTTGTGGACATGGTTGGGACAGGCTCCCACTGTTCCAAGCAGTTGCATGTGCTTGTTGCACCGGGTGTGCCCAACAGGCATGCACAGAGTGGCTTTCCCTTTCTTTTGGGCAGTTTGTCCCATCATCAGGGCAGAGTTGGAAAGCCTGCTGTCTTGGCTGTCTCCATCAGAAATACAATCTGCCAGGTACACACTGCACCAGTTGCTTTACTGGACAGCCTTGAGAGCCACCTCTTAACACTAAAAATTGACAGAAGCTGCAATACCTGACAGAACTTTAGGGCCGTTGTAGGTTGGGGACAAACAGGAGCTTAAGCTGAGCTTTCTGGGGAAAAACAATCCACATTACCTTAAAATTCTAGACTTTGCACTTTCCTTACTACTCTTAACCGCAAGATGATCTCAAGTCTTTGTAGGGGGAAGAGATCTGCTTGGAGGATACTGGTTAAGAACAGGGAAACTAGGCACATGGTGAGCTGTGGAGATCTGAGGATTGGTTTTGTCCTGATGGACTGGAGTGTTTCCATTCCTTTCTCATTGTCCGCATGTACATAGGAGAGGTTCTGCTGATGCAGAAGTGGACTGCTGAACTGTTCTGTACTGTCTCATCAGAATGTCCACTGTGTTAACTTCATTCCCTATTTTTAGAGACAATCGATATACTGTGACTTAAGGGTTATTTTCCTGGATCTGACTTCTAGTCTGTCTCTCTGGAGCTAGTTTAAAAGGTACAGTATTTCTAGGATATAAATACTATGTTCTTTGATAGTGAAGAACATGATCTGCTCCCTTGTAGGGGCTCATAGGAAGACATGCTCAGAGTAGCACAGAAGAGTACTGTGGCTTAGGGTTGCTGTTCATATTCTGAGAAATGTTCCCAGTCAAACATGTAAAATAGCTTTTTAACTTTCCTATAACCAGCTTGACTGCTGCTTAAAGGGCATTCCTCCTTGGCTCTGAGAGTGCCAAAATGCTTGTACTGTTCTTGTATGCGTGTATATATTGACAGGAACTCTCCGTGCCCTATGCCTTGTACGAGACAGGCTGAAAATGCATCTATCTCTAAATAAATAGAGCTGAGAAGTCAAGCTAGAGACCGTGTGTTGTTGATTTTGAACTGTGCCCATCTTGTCACTGTGTTATGAAAGGAACTGTAGAAAGCAGAGACTTGACTGACTTGTAAAGAACCTCACATTCTGACATGAGACTCATGTATTGTCCAAGCTCTTGACATTTAACAGAGTTGCTTTCTTTAGGAAACTTGTAGCCTCTTACACATGTCCACATCACCATTAGATTTTCATTTGCTTTCAAGAGGTCAAGCATTTCCTCTTAAGTGGTGATGGCAGAAGCAGCAGAGAGTAGACTAGAGAGTGGTCCTTCACTCCTGTCTTTAGCAGTGTGTAAAGGGAATGGCCTAAGAACTTCATAGGGTCTCATCTATTGGCTGCCTCACCCCTAGAGGTCTGGACTTCAGAGGGGTCACAAGGTCAGAAGTAATTCTGGAACTGTTCTGCCTTGGACAATACAAAAAGATCTGATCTCTAAATAAGAATCCTCTTCTGCACTGTTGCTGCTAGGGCACAAATTAAGACAGTCTTTTTCTCAGCTGCATCAGGGCTACTGTCTGCCTTGGCATACATAGAAGGGATGAGGCCTCGAATATTCCTATGCTGTGATAAGAGCAGATCCAGAAATGGTAGAAAAGATCCCCCTGAGTGTACAGGGGGTGGAGGACTGCTGGTACTGTACTTGCTCACCCTCTTGCTGGACTGAGTGCTGCTGGACACTGCATGGCTGTGCAACTGTCCAGACAAACCACATTCTTACACAAGTTTAATACTGACTGACTTGGAATTAGTGCTTGGAGTCCTAAATCACTGTTGAAGTGGGATATCAACTGTCTTCCACCCTATACAGGGCTTTTCTCCCCATCTTATTGCTGGACTGCTCCTCTCAAACATTACAGGGAATGCACCTTATCCTGATGATTCAGCCTCTTCTGTTTCATTGGTGCCAATGCTTAAGAAAGAGCCCTTCTCCACTTATACCTCTTCCTACCTTAAGGAACATCTCAATTCTTCCAGAAGTCTTGCTGACATGCTGCCCCCAAATCTCTGAAGCGATTGCTGTGTCCCTCCTTGTCGCTTTCCTTTGCTGCGTGGCTGAAGCTCTGCTGTTAACACTGCAGTCATGTTCCCCGTAACCTTGTGCATGGCAGCTATGTTTGCCTGCTTCTCCTTTCTTGTTGGAGCTCACCAGAATGGGAAGGCAGATTAAACCCACTTAACAGCAGCAATAAACCATGTCTAGAACTCGAGGGAACTGCAGGAGAGAATGAGGTGGAGGGGATGTCTCAAAAAGGCAGGGTCCAGTTGCAGCCCAAAACCTCGCTTGATAATGAGTGTGCAGCCTATATGCAAAATACATCTTGTCTGTCCCTCCTGTGTTGACCCAGGTCTAAACAGCACATGTGATTGGCATCCTGCAAAGTGACCTTCAGAACTCTCCAGTAGCTTTGCCCCGTGAGTAACTCACACTACAAATCATTTTAAAGAGATGCACTCAACTATTTTTTTAATTTAATTTTACTCTTATATTCTCTGCTCTTTGTAATCTGCTTGGAAATAAAATGTTTTTCCCTGCAGCCTTTGTTGTAGTCTGTTTGAGAACCACTAAACTATGTCTGATGTTTCTGTTGGAACAGAAGCCAACATGCCTGTTTACTGCTGTGCCCGTGCCATAGCAAAACAGCTCAGATCCATGTGTGCCTCCCAGGTGGGCTCAGCAAACCTCTGTTAGCCTGTTGTTTTTTTTAAATAAGGGTAGAGAGACCTGTCACATTGATCTTGGACAAGCATGATGCTTCCTGTTCTGCTGATCCTGTGACAGGTAATGCTGACTTGAGAGTGCATGTCCTTGGCAGGCGGCGCTTTCCGATCTCTGTTCACATTTCCTGTGTCCTGCAGGGTAACATGAGTAACACATTTCTTGAAGCTGCTTTCTGATCTTTGAACAAGGAATTAACTTTCTGCAGCAGGGAGTTGTAGGCCCAAGAGCAGTGTTCTTTAGTCCCCAAACCGGTTAGTATTAGACAGGGGGCTGCCTTGGACGGCATGTTACGAGGAGCAGGTGAGAAGAGGTGTGGTTGTCTCACGTCCCTGGTGCTCTGAGGCTGGATCTGGACTGTCACAACAAGCAAACCAAGAGGAGGAAGTTGTTCTGTAACCTGCAGTACATCAGGAACTTTTCCTGATGCTCAAACAGAATTGCAGGGATGAGAACATCTCATCCTGGAATAAGCCAACTGCTATGTCCTGTAAGGCTCCTCTGAGGCAGATCTGTGTTTGTGCCTGTTCCGTTCCTCCAGGCACAGTCCTCCTGCTACTGCTCTTCTCCAAAATCCTCCCTCCAGCCCCAGTCTGTGGTACAGACCTGAAGGTGCTACACCCCCATCCCCAGCGTGCAGCTATCCTCTTCACACTGCTTGTGTGTACAGCCTGGCCTGGTGACTTTGGGAAGAGGGAGCTAATGCCTACATGGAGTCATCTTGGATCCTCTCTGGTGAGACTGCTGCCTGTCTCATTCCCCTCGAGGTGCAAGACTGGCCTTGCTGCTGTCTCTTGACTTTCATCCTTTGTGCAGCTCCCTTTGACTTACAAAATTGCTTTGGACTCTGCTGGTTTGTCCCAGCTCTGCATTCACCAACGCAACAAGCCCATTCCTATCTTCTGAAGCTGCCGGAGTACCTGGTGCTGGACTCGGCTCCCAACCCACAGTGTCTCTCTGTGCATAAGACCATGTCACCCATAGCTGGGATTTTTTTAGGTGGTCTTCTAGCGTGTATCACACTGTACTGGTGCTACAAGCTGGTGCCAGCCAAGCCAGAGCCTGGCACGAAGGGCCCTACTGGGCTGTTCTGGAGTTCATCTCTCTCCGGTTGGTTGCCTCCTGCCGGTACACGGACCCGGCTGCTTGGCTTGAGCACAAGAACAGCCGCGATGACCCGATGTCACCGAGCTGAACACGTAGGGGCTCAGTGCTGAGAAGCTGCTCAGGAGGTATTGCCGGAGGCTGAGAGCGACAGCCGGGCCGGGTGCGTCCCCGCTACCGCCCGGCACAACGCAGGGCGAGGGCCGGGGCGGTGCTCCGCTCTGGAGCCCTCCACGGCGCCAGGGGGCGCTATCGGCGCCGGCCCCTGCCGGAGTCGCTCTGTCCGCGCCGTCGCGGGGCGGGC
>VYXD01006428.1:2037295-2053346 GCA_013397195.1 Hylia prasina
GGCGATGGGCGCACCTACAAGTGAGTGCGGCCGGTACGGGGGTGGGACCGGGATTTGGGGCGCGGGGCCGCGGCGGTCGCTGACGCGTCTCCCCTCGTTACCCCGCAGCGATTTCCTCATCCTCCCGGGGTACATCGACTTCACGGCGGACCAGGTGGTGAGTGGCCGGGGCGGGGGAGCGGGCCGGGCAGCGGGCCGGGGGTGGCGCCGGTGCCGCCGCTCACCCGCCGCCGCTGCCTGCCTCCCTGCCAGGACCTGACCTCGGCGCTGACCAAGAGAATCACCCTGAAGACCCCGCTGGTCTCGTCGCCCATGGACACAGTCACTGAGGCCAGCATGGCCATCGCCATGGCGGTGAGTGCGGCCACGCGGGCGGGTCCCCTGTGCGGCCACCGGGCTGGCGGGGCAGGAACCGCTGCCTGAGGCACCCGCGTGGCCGCCCTGGGGTCCCCGCAGCCCCTCAGGGCAAGGCCGGGCCCGGGAACTCCATCAGTGCCGTCCTGGCTGCTGCGCTCGCAGCAGCGCCGAGCAGTGGCTGCAGTGACTCACACCCGCCTTTGTGTCCCCAGCTGACTGGAGGAATTGGGTTCATCCACCACAACTGCACCCCGGAGTTCCAGGCCAACGAAGTGCGGAAGGTGAAGGTGAGTGGGTGGAACGGCAGCACCAAACCGTGCTGGCACAGGGTCCTGCGTGGAGGTGGACAGCGGGTCTGGCCTCACTGAATGAGCTGTGTGAGAAGATTGCTGACGTGTGCCCGATGTTGGTGTTTCAGAGCTGTAGTGCTGCCAGGGTTTGCGGGCACAGCCCTCTTGTTGTGTGCCAACTGTCTATGGTCAGCCTGGAACTTGAGTCCTCCTGGTGAGGGAATATTCCCCATCATTTCAGGGAGGAGGTTAGCCTGGAGACTCTTGGATTTTAAATTATTTTGGGTGAGCCTTGTTGCTTTTGAGAGTCGTCCTGTTGGTGAGCATGTGGCTAGGCTGGGCGGTTGCAGACCCATGTGAGTGGCTGCAGTAACCTGCAGGCATGTGGCTCGCTCCTCTCTGGCCTGGCAGTGCCACTCAGCCTGGCTGCTGGATCTGCTTCCTTTCAGAAATACGAGCAAGGATTCATCACAGACCCCGTGGTGCTGAGCCCCAATGACCGAGTGCGAGATGTGTTTGAAGCAAAAGCTCGTCATGGATTTTGTGGGATTCCCATCACGGACAATGGGAAGATGGGGGGCAAGCTGGTTGGGATCATCTCGTCCAGAGATATTGATTTCCTGAAAGAGTCAGAGCATGACCTGCCACTTGGTGAGGTGAGAAGTGCTCACACCTGATGGGTTTGAACACTGTGTTAGGAAGCTGGGTGGCTTGTGGTAAGGACATGGGTGAGTGTGTGGCTGTGAGGGTGTTCTGCCTGTGGGAGGGAGCAGCTCCAGTTTAGCTCTGCAAGTCTGTCTGTGAGTGTATTTCCAGGAACGAGTTCTTGCTCGCTTGCACTCTCTGAGTGACTCCTGCAGCGCAGACTGTGCAGTTCATGTGAGCCATAGGGGTTATCTTTCAGTGCTGTGGAAACTCTCCCCTGCTTCACTGATTAATTGCTGGTGTTTGTGGCTGCTGCTATAGTCCCACGTATTGGCACTGGCCAGCTTTGTAGCAGCTGTGCTCTGCCCAGCAAACCCTCCAAGTGCTGAGCTTTCTTTTCTGGGCTGCCTTTCCCTGTATGCCTCATCTGGGCTACTTGCTCTTTCAAATAACCCCCTGAACTTGCATTCTGGCAAGTTTGGCCTTCATAAAGCTTCACTGTCAGACTCCCCTCATGCAGGAGAATGTTCTGTGATTCCAGTTACACAAGCTGTGTAACTTGAGATCTGCAGTGCTGTCAGGTTACACCACCAGTGCCTCTTGGCCATGCTTTGCTCTTGGCTCACAAATATTTTTAGCTCTTGCTGACCAAACCTGGTGTCACATGCTGATCCCTGTTTGGTTTGAAATTGGCTACAAATACCTGATACAAAAGCCTTAAACCAGGAGTAGGTTATAAAAGTGCACATGGCCCTTTGAAGAAATGCTGCCTGTTCAGAGGAGCCAGAAAAGAATCTTCCCTCTTACTTTCTGTGGGTCATTCAGCACTGCAGAGCAGGAGCTTGCTGCTGTCAGTGTCTGGTGCTTGTCCCTGTCACCCGACAAGGCCAGGGGAATGGATGGTTTCCTCAGTCTTCTCTCCACTTGCAGTCCAGCAGTCCTTTTACTGAACCATTCGTTGCCATCCACTTAAACACACAGGTCTCCTGTAGCATGGGAAGTGCATGAATCCCACAGGCTTAGAAGTGTCACCAGCCCTTGTTCTTGTAGGTGACTTTAACCTACCAGACATCTGCTGGGAACTTAATACAGCAAAAAAGAGGCCGTCCCAGAAGTTCTTAGAGTGTATGGAGGACAACTTTCTGTCACAGCTGGCGAGTGAGCCCGCCAGGGGAGGGACTGTGTTGGACCTGTTGTTTGCAAATAGAGATGGGCTGGTGGGAGATGTGGTGCTTGGAGGCCACTTGGGGCACAGAAATCTTGAAATTATAGAGTTCTCAATATTTGATGAAATGAGGAGGAACATCAATAGGACTTTTACACTGGACTTCTGGAGGGCAGACTTTGGCCTATTTAGGAGACTTATTCAGAGAGTTCCTTGGGAATTAAAAACAAAGGAGTCCAGGAAAGGTGGGCGTGCTTCAAAGCAGAGATCTTGAGGGCAGAACAGACTGTTCTTGTGTACTGAAAGATGAGTTGGCAAGGCAAATGTCCAGCCTGGATGGGCAATGAGGTTTTGAAGGAACTTAGGAATAAAAAGAGGATGTATCATCTTTGGAAGGAGGGGTCAGGTGTCTCAGGAAGTATTTAAGGGGATTGCTGGAGCACATAGGAAAAAAATTAGAGGGGCCAAAGCTCAGAACTTAATTTGGCAGCTTTTGTAAAGGATAATAAAATATGTTTTTACAAATATATTAGTGGCCAAAGAATGGATAAGACCAACCTTTGTTCCTTATTGGATGAGGGAGGGAACTTAGTAGCTGCACATGAGGAGAAGGCAGAAGTGCTTAACGCCGCCTTTGCCTCAGTGTTTAGTGGGAAGACAGCTTGTCCTCAGGACAACTGTCCTCCTGGGTTGGTAGATGGTGTCAGGGAACAGAATGATGCCCCTGTTATCCAGGAGGAGGCAGTCAGAGAACTGCTGAGCTTCTTGGATGTTCATAAATCTATGGGACCAGATGGGATCCACCCCAGGGTGATGAGGGAACTGGCAGATGAGCTTTTGAAGCCACTCTCCATCATTTACAATCAGTCCTGGCTCACTGGTGAGGTTCCATATGTCTGAAAGCTGGCCAGTGTGACACCCATTCACAAAAAGGGTGGGAAGGAGGATCCTGGTAATTATAGGCCAGTTAGCCTCACCTCAGTACCCGGCAAGGTTATGGAGAATTTACACTGAGTGTTATCACACAGCACTTACAGGATGGCCAGGGTATCAGACCCAGCCAGCATGGGTTTAGGAGGGGTAGGTTGTGTTTGACCAACCTCGTCTCCTTCTATGACCAGGTGACCCTGGTGGATGTGGGAAAGGCTGTGGATGTTGTGTATTTGGGCTTCAGCAAGGCCTTTGACACTGTCTCCCACAGCACGTCCTGGAAAAGCTGGCAGCCCAAGGCTTGGACAGGAGCACTCTGTGCTGGGTTAGGAACTGGCTGCACAGCCGGGCCCAGAGAGTGGTGGGGAACGGGGCTGCATCCAGCTGGCAGCCAGGCACCAGTGATGTACCTCTGGGGTCTGTGCTGGGGACAGCCCCGTTCAATATTTTTATTGACAACATGGGTGAGGGTGTTGAATCTTTCATTAGTCACTTTGCAGACAACGCTAAGCTGGGAGCGTTTGTCGATCTGTTGGAAGGTAGGAGGGCTCTGCAGAGAGACCTGGAACGGTTGGATGGATGGGCAGAGTCCAGTAAGATGAAGTTTAATCAGTCCAAGTGTTGAGTCTTGCATTTTGGCCACACTAACCCCCTGCAGTGCTATAGGCTGGGGATGGTGTGGCTGGACAGTGCCCAGGCAGAAAGGGACCTGGGAGTTCTGGTGACAGCAGCTGAACATGAGCCAGCAGTGTGCCCTGGTGGCCAAGAAGGCCAAGGGCACCTGGCCTGTGTCAGGAATAGTGTGGCCAGCAGGAGCAGGGAGGTCATTCTTCCCCTGTACTGGGCACTGGTGAGGCCACACCTCGAGTGCCGTGTCCAGTTCTGGCCCCTCAGTTTAGGAAAGACATTGAGACCCTTGAGTGCATCCAGAGGAGGCAACGAGGCTGGTGGATGACTGAGGGAGCTGGGGTTGTTTAGCCTGGAGAAAAAGAGACTCAGAGGTGACCTTATCACTCTCTACAGCTTCCTGAAAGGTGGTTGTAGTCAGGTGGGGGCTGGTCTCTTTCTCCAGGCAGCAGCTGACAGAGCAAGAGGACAGAGTCTTAAGCTGCACCAAGGGAAATACAGGTTGGATATTAGGAAAAAGCTTTTTATGGAAAGAGTGATAAAGTACTGGAATGGTCTGCCCGGAGTCACCATCCCTGGGCGTGTTTAAATAAAGATTGGTTGGGGCACTCAGTGCCATGGTTTAGTTGAGGTGTTAGGGCATGGGTTGGACTTGATGATCTTGAAGGTCTCTTCCAACCTAGTGATTCTTTGATGCCTCGGGCTTCTCCTGAGATGTGAGTTCTGTCACAGAGAGATTATTTTGGGTAGATGCAGGCATGGTCAGCCTCTTTCCAATGCAAAATGTCTGTTCTTATTGTATAAATAACTAAAATGTTCCTTCTTTGTGTGCAACTGATCCACCTTCTTGAAGGGAGAGAGAACGTTCCCTTTTAGCTTTTCCCAGCCTTCTCAAGTAGCCTTTCATGGGGACTTGATGATCACAAAATGCTGTCGTTGGAAAGGGACTTGGAGGTCTCTTGTCAAGCCACTTACTCAAGGCACGTTGAGCTGGAGGATGTTTTGTGGGGCTGTGTCTAAATCTCCAAGGATGGAGATTTCATTCTCTCTCCCACTGGGCTGCTCTCCCAGTGGGAGACCACTGTTGTGGTGAAAGCCACCATACCAGATCAGTTGTTCCATTTTCCCCACTGTCCAGCACTGCCCTTTGCTTTCCACCTTGTTTTGGTGCTTGTTTGTCAGAGTGAATATGGGTGAGCATATTTGGATTGACGCAACTCCTTTGCCCCACTGACCTTACCAGCAACAGCAGTGGGTTATTCTGGGCAGAGCCCTTCCAGGGCCTGTGCACTGGAAATGCTGCCTGAAAATGAGATTGAGGGCACCATTTCTGCCAGAACAGCGTGAGACTCTGCAGGTGTCTCCAGCCCTTATTTGCATATGCTCCATTGAAAGGGAGAGCTGTTAGGGTGATAGCCCAAATAAAGGTCATCTGAGAGTTGTCCCTTGTTTCCAGGTGCTTTCACTTGTCTTTCTGAGGTCTTCCGCCATCCCCTGTTTTCAGTGCACCAATGGGCTTGGGGCCTGATGTAGGGACAGCACACAGCACACTGGAGGCTTTTCCTGTGTGTTTCTGGAGGCGTGTTGCTGTGCTGTGGGCCCTTTTGTGGAGCACTACTGCATGGCTGCTGCAGTGTTTCACGTGGGCAGGGGTGTTTGGTATTTTCAGGTCAGTGTGAAGGAGTTCTTGTGACTTTTTATCTTCCACCCACTAGATTATGACAAAGCGGGAGGATCTTGTTGTGGCCCCAGCTGGCGTAATGTTGAAAGAAGCAAATGAAATTCTGCAAAGGAGTAAAAAAGGTATCTGTGACCGTCTGTGGCGCGAGGGAGAGCTGTGCAAGTGCTGGGCTGGGGCAGCAGTGGGTGAATGTGGGCACACAGTCCCTGTGTGGATGAAACATGGGAGACCACAGTGAAAAGAGTGCCTGCAGCCCTCTGCCAGGGTACAGAGTTCACATGCCTTCAACTCAAATGTGTTTGGAGTTGAGGGATTATTGGCATCCCAGTGTTTGGCTGTCCAGCCACGTCTTTGATTTTCTGTCCTAGCCTTCACATTTCAATGCTCAGTTCAGCTCTCTTAGGGTTTAGTAGTTTGACTTTTAATAGGGTGTTGTGTGTCTAATTATTTAAAAACGCACATGTTTTCTGTGGTTGATGTAAAAATGGTGAGTCCTTCTCCAGTCCTACAAACAAACTCCTTTCTCTGTTTCTCGAGCCAGGTTTGCTTGCATTCGTGGCCAAGCAAGATTTGGTTACACACCTCTGAGTCTCCATCTTGTAGCAGTTTCTGCCTGCCCACTGCTCCCGGTCTGCTGCATTGCTCTGAGCTGACATCTGCCTCCTGTAGAAATCTGCAGTAATGTTCTTTCTGTCTGTTCCCAGGCAAGCTGCCAATTGTTAATGAAGATGACGAGCTGGTGGCTATCATTGCCCGCACTGATCTCAAGAAGAACAGGGACTACCCTCTGGCTTCTAAGGACTCCAAGAAGCAGCTGCTCTGTGGTGCCGCAATCGGGACCCATGAGGATGACAAGTACCGGCTGGACCTGCTGGTGCAGGCTGGTGTGGACGCTGTCGTGCTGGTGAGCACCCACGGGGGACCCATGGGCATTGTGTCGCCCTGGGACACTGGGGGGTGAGTCCCCAGGCTGGATGAACTTCCCTGACAGTGTGACAGCAGCGTGGCACTCACTGTGTTTGTCACAGGCTTTTCTGTGTTAGAATATGGCAGTTTGTTGACCTCTCAGTCTTGTTCAGGTTAGAATCCTCAAATTGGAGGGATTCCTCCTGCCTGGAGACTTATGTGACCTGGAGGGAGTTTGTAAGGTGCATTCAAGCCCTGAAGGTTGAGAAGAGAAACATTGTCAGTTAATACAGAATCTTCTACAAATACCTCCTGCACTCTGCCACCAGCCTCTCTGATGTTCCTGACTAATTTTGAATATTCGACTTCTTTTGGTTTCCCTTCGTCCCTCCCTTTTCTGATGTTCAGGAGTGATCAGTGAGCCCAGTGCTCTGCTGGTCTCCCCTTCTGGCCTGAAAGTAAACTTTCAGGCACACTTGCCACTGCCTGTATTTGCACATGGTTTTCTCATCGATTGTGATCCTGTGAGTCTGCTGTGCTCTGAGGGCATGGCTGAGCAGTGGGAAATGTTTAACAGACATTATTTGACTGGGTCACAGAGATTGACAGGGATGACATCTGGTATTTGAGCTGCTTTGCTGCACAGTGGGGAGGTGCATCCTCCCACCAGCCCTCCTGGGTTTCACAAGGAACATTCTCCATTTCACCTGTAATTTGAGACAAGGCTGACAGTGTCCTGCTGATAGAGCCAGGTGGTTCTTACCACAGCCAGATGTTCTGCTTGTTGCCTTCTGTAGAAGCTGCAGGATTAAACATGAAGGATATTATTGTTCATTTACAATAAACTGCCTTGTACAGGGAAGGTACATTCCTGTCTTGGCAGCAGCTTCTCCTGGGGTTCCATGAGGAAGTAGTTTTGGGGAGTCATTTTACCCATTACCCAGCTTAGCAGAGAGCCCAGCAAGCCGAGTGAAGATCTGAAGCTGCATTTGTAGCAGCTTTGTAGCAATTTGCGGAAATTCTGGTTGAAACGGATTTTTTTTCTGTTGCAGGATTCCTCTCAGGGGAATTCCATCTTCCAGATCAATATGATAAAATACATTAAGGAGAAATATCCCAACCTACAAGTTATTGGAGGAAATGGTAGGCGTGTGTTGAAGACTCTTCTTGTCTATAAATGAAATTTGTTTCTTGGACATAGAGGGAGCTGCAGGGGTGCGAATGAGATAGTCATCTTGGCAAATTTCTGTGAACTTAATATGGTTTCCTCTGACTTGTGGAATGGAGCAAGACCACTGTAGGCACAGGACAGTACTTTACTGCTGCAGATACTTAGAAACCTTTGTTCTGCAGCACAGTATGTACAGTCCTCTGTAGCACATTACGCATTAGTTTATTTTAGACACTAGGTTAAAATTTTGCATAGTAATGAATATTGCTTGATGTGAAAATCTAATGGCAATTTTCCCTGCCTCTTGACAGCAGAGTCCAGTGGTCCTTGTCTTTACCTGACGCTGCTGTTACCCTGTACTCTGCCCTCCCTACCTCTTGTGGCCCAGAGAGTGCTTGGGACCATGCCGTGGCTTCTGCTGCCTCAGCCTTTGGGTGGAAGTGTGTTGCAGAATAGCCTGAAGGGGCAGTGTCACCTCACCCACTGGGTGACAGCTGGGGCAGAAACTTGCTGCTCCTCCCAGATAGGCCTGGCTCTGGCACAGGCTGTTGCCCTGGGCGGGGGATGTTGGCAGCAGTGGGGAAGCCTGCAGGGCAGAGAAGTGTTGTTTGCAAATGTGCTTGTTTTCAAACCAGTTTCTGCTCCCCACAGTGGTGACTGCGGCTCAGGCAAAGAACCTCATTGACGCCGGGGTTGATGCCCTGAGGGTCGGGATGGGCAGTGGCTCCATCTGCATCACACAGGAAGGTGAGAGAGAATAGCTGCTTCCTAACTATGCTGAAGACAGGTACTTAGTAGAAATTCCCTGCTGAAAAGAAGCGTGGCTGGGATGGAATGCTCCCATTGTGAGGGCAGTGTCCCACAGCAAAACTCTTTCACCTACTTTGTCCAGGACTTCCAACCTTTGTGGTGGCAGCAACAGCAAAGGCATTTCCCAGTACTGACCAAGACTGGGTAGAGCCGGTGTGGCAGATGGTAGCTTTGCCTGAGGGGAGCTGTTGGCTGGGTGCAGGCTGGGGCTGGCGGGCAGCTCTTCAGGGAGAGGGGTTTACTGGATCTCCGGTGCTGATAGGTGATGTGCACTGGACTGTCTATGCTCCCTTTCCCTCTGGCCACCAGTGTGCATGATGCAGTATTGATCTGGGCTCAATGCCTTTGCAATTTCCAGGCCAAAATGGGATTTCTTGCTTTTGTCTCTGCAGTTAGACAGAGCTTGTGTGGGGCAGAGGCTGTGTCACCCTTAGCTAAAAGGCAAGATGGTCATTCCCAGGGCCTGAAGAAAGTCTGTCTTGAGGACAGACTTAGTCCTTATGTGTTGAACCTCAGGTAGGGTGCAGAGAGGTGGTGCAGGAAGGCGCTGCAGTCCATGAGCACAGCCCCTCACTGCTTTGGTCCTTGGTTTGTGCCACAGGAGGCAGCAAGTGAGCAGCTGCTGGCTGCGGGAGCTGTATTAGCTCGGCTATTCCAGCATGGAGCCTGTGAGCAGCCCTAGACGTGTGCTGTGTTCTTGCTTTGCCTGGCTGCAGGGGCTTCCCAGTCAGGGCAGTTTGTCTCAGGTCAGCTTTCTAAGGAGGGAGTAGTGTCCTTGGGCTGACACTTCTGTAGCCAGAGCAGAGCCAGGACACACGTGTCCTACCCAGGCTTCGAGGCAAAGGCATGCTCTGATTTACAGGGTGGTGAATGTCCCAGGGGTTCCTTCAGCTACCCCAGGAGAGGGGGTTGGGTGCTGGTTTTGGCAAAGGAGCAGAGCTGAGGTAGAATGTGGCGCTTCACAGGAGATGTGGTTGCAGAACTCATGCCTGCAGTTCCCCAGGTTTTTGGCCCTGTTAAGGGCAATAACTCTGGGTTTTTGGGGTAGGGGTCACCTCTCTGGGTGCTGCTGGGGTAGGGCGAGCATGCGCTGTGCACAGCCAGGCCTGGCTTCCGTAGATCTGGCCTCTGGCTTGGCTCAGGCTAGGAAGGATCTGCAAAGTCAGCTCTGTCCCACACCGTATGCTCTGCCCAGTAGCAGGTCACTTCTGGGGTCCTTTGTTCTGCTGCTGTTCTTCTGTCTCTAAAATGTGTGTGTTTGTTTTTGTTTAGCTGCTCCAAAGATCCCTCCAGACCTAAAGTCCCACAGCCCCAAATGCCCTTCTACTGTCACGGGCACCTATAGTAAGTCACTTGCCCTGTTCCCAACCCTAATTATGTGTCTTGAAGCAGGACCCTGATTTGGCTGCACATGGCCCTACTGCTTGTTTGAGAATAATTTAGCTGTAGATGCACTTGGGGTTTTGTGGCTTTGGATACTGGTTTTGAATCTGAAATTAAATCTGAGAAACCTTTCTGATTACGTAAAGCAGAATCTGAACTGTCCAAGCTGAGGGAACTCAGGCCTGTCCTCTCTCCACTCCAGAGTCCAGTTAGGAACCCCTCTGCACCTTCTGGATCTCTAGCCAGGCATACTCCTGCTAGGCCTCTCTGTACCTGGGAGGTGATCCCTGAGCAGTTCTCGATTATGCTCAAAATGTAGCCCTAGTTCTGGGGAAGTTGTGCACTGACCAAGCTTCCCATGGATCTGGCTCCTCTGAGTTACGGAGGGACTTCAATGTGCATGAGCACCTTGGCAGCTGCATTCCATCTTCTCCCCACCAAGTCCTGTGGAGAGAAGGGGCTTTTGCCTGCCCAGCACAGGATGCAGTGTTCTCTGCTCCAATGCTCTGACCAAGCAGCCCCTGCAAGGCAAGCCTTAGGCTGTGTCCTTTCTCCTAGTTCAGACACACCTCAAAGGGAGAGGTTTACTCTTGCAGATCCTGGAAGGTCTTCCTAGCAGATGATTCTGTAGGGCCACCCTTTGCCAATACACTAAAAGGGATAAACCCTCACCCTGACTGTGTGATGTATGTGTATGCTCAGAACCCTGCTTGGGAAGCCTGTGCTCCAGGGCTGTGGCACTGGGCACTGGGACAGTCGGAAAGGCACGATGCTCCCAGGGGCCCTGAGCCAAGCTGTGCCTTAAAAGGGCTGGTCTCTGTGGTTGCGCTTGAGAGGTTTCTGCAGGCCCTGCACTGTCTATGGCACAATCCCATAGACCCTGGACTCAAAACCCTTCAGAAATGGGTGTTTCTCTCCACAGAGCTCTTCCATGGCAGCGTTTGGCAGCTGCACTGTCGCCTTCAGCAGTGCAGAACTGTGCAAGACCATCTCTTTAAGGGCATTGATGATAAAGCTGGCAGCCTCTCCCTGGCTGGTTGAATGCTGGGGTCTGATTAAATTTAGTTCTGTCACAATCTCAGCCTGGAGTCTGGCTGCCCTCCCTCAGCTGCTGCTGCTGAGTGCTGGGAGTAGAGAAACTGTAGTCTCCTGGCCCCGGTAGGCCTCTGCCAGGGACCTGCTGCCATACAGGCTGAACCACACCTGGAGTTCACACTCCAAAGTACTAATACTGTGTGTATGGCCTTAATCTTAACCCGGTTTATGGGACTAACCATGACTGGAGAAAAGGCTTCCAGTTGATGGTGGGGAAGGGACGTCTCCCTGAGAGAAGCTTATCTCAGTGTTCTTGCATGCCTGTGGCTGACAAACTTGTTACCTTGTGCTGGTTTTCCTCACATAATGGAAAGCTTCTTAACTGCTACCAAATTGGAAGAACAAGTAAATCCAAAGCTAATAACTCTCCTCATGGAGCAGCTAAACTTGATGGAATCCTTGCTACATTGCAGGGCAGGAACATAAATTACTAGCAAACCATTCTGCCTGTTTCTTTTTCCACTACTGCATGTGTGTTAGTGTGTGTATGCAGACCTGTATGTATAGATATACTTATATCTATACCATATACAGGCATACGAGCTCTCTCCCAGACAACTGCCTTTCCATTCAAGAGGCACATCTTACAGATGCTGTGTACATGGACAAGGGGTCTGGCTGTTCCAGGAGAGAGCCAGCAATGGGACATGGCTACATGCCAGGGATGCTTTGGAGAGGGGATTTTGGAATTTGCTTTATTTCATTCCCAAGCTCCCCACATCTGTCGTGCACCAGGATTGAGCCACGAGTCTCATCTGATCCCAGCCATCTGATCAAAGACCCCAGTCCCAAGGTCACTCACAGCTTTTTGGAGCCAAGGGCTGTGAGGAGGTCTCCGCAGGCATATCCTGGGCATCTGCTTCTCTTGCAATTCAGCCTAGGGAAGGAGTATCCAGGGATTTGTGTGTTCTGAGTGCTGGAGCATGTGTGTGCGGGAAGCCTGAAAGAGCCTGCTGGGACAGGGGTGTGCTGCTGCGTGGAGCTGACCCGGTGTGTGCTGTGTCCCGCAGTGCTGGCGTGCGGCCGTCCCCAGGCCACGGCGGTGTACAAGGTGTCCGAGTACGCCAGGAGGTTCGGCGTCCCCGTGATCGCCGACGGAGGGATCCAGACCGTTGGGCACATCGCCAAGGCCCTGGCACTTGGAGCCTCCACAGGTGAGTGCCATTGTGGGGAGTCTCCTAGGAGGTGTTTCCATATGGCATCACGGTGGGCATGACGGTGATTATCTGCAGGTGGCTGGGGGTGTGGGGACTGCAGCCAGTGCTGTGCCCAGGATCCCCTGGGTTTTTGCATCCACTGCCACTGCTGCTGATGTGCTGTTCCTGGTGATATCTTGTGCCAGTGATGATGGGCTCTCTCCTGGCTGCCACTACGGAGGCTCCAGGCGAGTACTTCTTCTCGGATGGCATCAGGCTGAAGAAATACCGCGGCATGGGCTCCCTAGATGCCATGGACAAGAACTTGGGCAGCCAGAATCGGTATTTCAGGTCAGAGATGGTGCTTTGGGGCAGCATGTCGAGCTTTTGGGGTTTCTCTGCTTCACTAATACCCTTGATGTGTTCTTTCACACAGTGAGACAGACAAAATTAAAGTGGCCCAGGGGGTCTCCGGTGCAGTGCAAGACAAGGGTTCTATCCATAAATTCATTCCATACCTAATTGCTGGGATCCAGCATTCCTGCCAGGATATTGGTGCCAAGAGCCTGACCCAAGTCCGGTGAGTGCTTCCCCGTGCCTGTACTCTGGTTAGTTATGGTGCTGCTCTCTTGGAGTCCCTGGGGAGCTGTACTCAAGCTGTGGTGTGTTCTGGATAGTGTAGCTCTCTTCCCTCATCTCCAGTGGGCACTGCACCATGCATTTGCCAGCCCCAGGGATGCAGGAGCGTGGTCTCTTGTGGCATTATCAGCTATTGGGCTCAAAATATTGGGGTTACATTACCCAGCCTGATTCTTGGGAGCACAGCAAAGACCATTCTGACCACAGCTGTAGGAATCAGTGACCCTTCTCCCAGCTGTTCCAGAGTATATGCCAGAGTACTGTCTTCCCTGGACTCTTGCCTGGCTTGTGACAGGAGTTCTTCCCCCTCAGAGCTATGATGTACTCGGGAGAGCTGAAATTTGAGAAGAGGACAACGTCTGCCCAGGTTGAAGGAGGGGTGCATGGCCTCCACTCGTAAGTGCTTTTGGCAGGATTCTTGTCACCTCGGGCGGAGTGTTGGGGGTCAGGAACAGCCACCCTGTAGCTCAGCTGCCATGCCCTTGGCTTGGTGTGCCATTCATCGGCTTGCCCTGGCACCGCACAGCTGGGCCAAGTCGTGCCCTGTCAGGGTGCTGAGGCTGTTCCCCTCCCTGGGCTGGGAGGATCCATTCCATACTGCACCTTTGTCCCTGCCCTGAGTGAGATGGGTCAGTGAAGGGGCTCCCTGGTGCTGCTTCCTTCCCTCGCAGGTATGAGAAGCGCCTCTTCTGAAAGAGATCCGTCCGTCTGTCCTTGTGCCATTCAGCCCTGCGCTGCTCCGCGCGGGAGCTGCTCTTGCTGCAGAAGTGCCATTATTCTGGGCTGCCTGGAGCTCCCGCTGTCCCCTGGCTGCTTTCCGACCACCCGCGGGGCCCACCTTCCACCCAGGAGCCTTGCACGTTAGCCATGTTTTACAATAAAAAAATGAAAATATGTGCAGTTGGTGTCAGCCCGGAGCATCTCTTCCTCCTTTACCTCCATTGCTGTCCTTCCTTGGCTCTGTCCCTTGCTTCCCACACTTTCAGAGGCAGCTGATAACCCCTGAAGGGACTGTGTGCATGTGAAGGGCAAGAGCTGAGCTGACAGCTGAGTGGGTAACACAGTATGGCTTCTTTAAAAATCATTCCTGTGAGCAGAAAACAAGGGCTGGGCTGCTGGGCAAGAAAGCAAATTGTTTTACAGGACAAATAGTTTTACAGGACCATTAGCTCTTGCTGGGAGCTGCCAAACCCAGCTGTGGCAGCAGCCAGGATGCTGCAGGCCCCCATTCCTGGTCCAGCTGTTGCATTCTTCCCCTAAACCTCTTGTAGTTAACACACTTCAGTGGCAGCACCTGCTTAGGCTGTTGACTGTGACCTGCCCAGGCTCCAACAGAGCAATTGTTTGCTGGAAGGTGGGCAGTGCTCCTTATAAGGGAACTAGTCTGCATTTCTGCAGGCCTGAGCAGTGCAAACTTCCCTGGCTTGGCAGGTTCACCTGTGCTTGCAATGACAGTGGTTTGGGGATAGCAAATTTGATTTATACACTAAAACCAAAGTCTTGACTATAATGCCACAGTGTCAGTGTCACACATTCGAGACACTAAGCAAAGCCACCCTACCCTTGCAGCTGCATCCCCTGCCTTTGCCTGCCAAGGTGGCAGAGTTCAGGGCATGAAGCTACCAGTAAGTACATGTACTCTCTTCCCCAGAGGTGACATCCCCAACCATGAACCAACCAGTGAGGGAACAGGACAGGGACCCTTTCTATGGACCTGCTGGAGCTGAGCCTTCAATGAGAAAGGGTGCAGCACCCTTGGACCAACAGTGCCCAAGGGACATCGGTCCTGGGGTGGTACAGAGCCCATGCCAAGATAGCACCAGCTGGGACACACTGGTTGCTGGTGCTGGCTGTGCTCAAAAAGCTGCTGGCACGTGGCATCTGACCATCACACATGCTGCCCAGTGCCCAAGGTGAATACATGCCCCATCAATTTGTTACAGCCTCAATGTACTGGGCATTAACCACCACACAATTTCTTGTACTTCCTATTTCCATATATTTCCTTCATGGAGGCCCAGATGTGCCCAGGGATGTACAGCTCACCCCACCAGTCTTCACCCTCTCTGAGGCCAGGCTTCTTGCTGTCAAGGTGTGGGACATGACCTTGGCAGGGCTGTGGGAGCAGTGCTGCCAAGCAGCCAGAGACTGCAGGGAAGAGCTAAACCCATGTATTTCACAGCCCTTCTGTGTGCAGAGCCATCACTCAGCCGGCAGCTCCACCGTTCACTATGGAGCATTTCTCAGTTGGGAGTTGACCCTCAAGGGCTTCAGGCAGGCAGGGGAAGAACCACTCAGCTCATGGGCATGGCAGGCAGCACCTACATCCCATAGGTGCCTCGCGGGGGGATGAGCCCAGCAGCCACCATGCGCCTTTCATTCATGAGGAAGTTGAAGGTTGCACATGCATTTGCCTGTGAATAGAAAAGGGAGTGAGTGAAGCTCTGGCCCCCAGAACGGAGACTGGGCTCTTCCTCACAAGGTACGTGACCCCCTCCTCCCTTTCAATGGGGTGCTGCCTGTGCTCACCCTTCCTTACCGTGTCCTGCACCTCCACAGCAATCCCGCAGTTCCGCATCTGTTTCAGCGTAGTGGGGTGGAGCCGCTCCACCCTGTCCCCTGTGCCCAGGACCAGGATCTCTGCAACCAGGGCACGACAAGGGTGGGCAGGGCAGCACTAGAGCTGCCTCGGCCCAGACCTGCCCTCCCTGCAGGGACCAATGGCTCCCGCACAGCCACCCCGACAGGCGCCCGAAGGGGAGGGCAGCCGCACCCCTCCTGCCCCGCGTACCTATCTGGGGCTCCAGCAGCCGGAACAGCGACAGACTCTCGTGCGAGATGTCCCGGTGGGAGCCAACCTGCGGGGACACGGCGGGCGTTGAGGAGGGCTGCCCCCGGTGCGTGGCGCAGCTCCCGCCCCACTGCCGGGCACTCACGTTCCACTGGAGGATGCTGCGGGGCAGGACGGCGCAGGGCCCCACCACCACGTCTCCGCTGATCGTGAAGCCGCGAGTGCTGTAGCCCTCGATGAACATGATGTTGGGGGACTCCGGCTCCAGCATCATCACCCGCGTCCGCTGGTACATCTCATCATCTGCCGGTGTGAGCCGATGACCCCGGCACGGCGCTCTGCGGGGAGAGTGAGCAGCTGGGACATGTGGGACCCACGGACACCTCCCGGAGACCCTACGGCACCCTACAGGCACCTCCCCCGGC
>VYXD01006429.1:28313-44543 GCA_013397195.1 Hylia prasina
TTTTTTTTTTTTTTTTTTTTTTTTTTTTTTTTTTTTTTTTTTCCCCTATATGTTTTAGCATAGTTTCCAGGAGAATTTGCTCCATGATCTTTCATGGTACAGAGGTGAAACTGACTGGTCTGTAGTACCCTGTGTGTTCCACTTTCCTGTTTTTAAAAACAGGGGTTGTATCTCCCTTTTTCTAGTCATTGGAAACTTCATCTGACTGCCACAATTTTTCCAAAATGGTGGAGAGTGTCTTGGCAATGTCATCTGCTGATTTTCTCAAGACCCGTGTTTGAATCTCATTGGACTTGGGCACATTCAGTCTCCTTAGATGGTCTTGAACCTGATCCTCTCCTAGGGTGCCTGAAGGATCTTTCTTCCAGTGGCTGCATTTACTTTTCTTAAGTTGAGTAATACGGCTGAAGCACTCACCATTGAATACTGAGGCAAGGAAGTAATTGAGAACCTCAGCTTTCTATTTATGCAGAGTAGCCCTGTCTCTTGTTTCCTTCCAGCATGGGCCCACACTATCCCTAGTATTTCTTTTTTTCACAAGCTACCTAAGAAGCCCTTCCTGTGGTCATACCTGCCCAGACTCAAATCTATCTGGACTTTAGCTTTCCTAACCTTACCCCTAACTTCTCATATAATTTCCCTTCATTCTTCCTAGGCCACCTATTTTGTTTCCACCTTCCGGAAGTTCCCTATTTTTTTTTTTAATCTGAGTTTGCGCAACAGCTTGTTATCCACCCATGGGGACCTCCTGGCATTTTTGCCTGATTTCCACCTTGTCAGGATGCATTGTCCCTGAACTTGGAGGAGGTCCTTAAAGACTAGCCAACATTCTTGGCCCCCTCGGCCCTCCAGGGGTCTGTCCCCTAGAACTGTACTGATTAGGTCCTTAAAGAGGCCAAAGTCTGCCCTCCTGAAGTTGAGGGCAGTTAGCTTGGTGTATGACCTCTTCACTGCCATAAAGATCTTGTTCTCTACCACATGGTAGTCATTGCAGCCAAGGCTCTATTGGAGCATCACCTTCCCCACCAGCTCTTCCCTGTTGCTGAGCACAAGATACAGAATCATACCTTTGCTTGTTGGCTCCCCTTTCACTTCTTTGGGGAAGTTGTCATCGACACACTCCAGGACCCTCCTAGATTGCTTAGGCTTTTCTGTGTTGTCTACAACAGATACTGGGGTTGTTGAAGACCCCCATGAGGACCAGGGGTTTGGGAGTGTGAGACTGCTTCTATATGCCTGCAGAGGGCTTCATCCACACCTTCCTCCTCATTGGGTGGCCTGTAGCAGAATCCCCACTATATATCTGTATGAGGACAATCCTCTGTCCTCATACTCCCTTTAATCTTCACCTACAAGCTTCTGGTTGACTCCTCATTCACTGCAGGCAGAGCTCCATACTCTCCCAGCCATTGACATAGAGGGTTATGCCCTGTCCTTGTCTCCCTAGTCTGTCTTTCCTAAAAAGTCTAAAAGAAATACCTTCTACAGGAATACTGTAGTTATAGGAGCCATCCCACTGTGTCTCTGTGATGCCATATCCACACAGGCATGTGCAAGTCTCTAATTCTTCTTGTTCCCTATATCAGAGTGTTTGTGTAGAGGCACCTGAGCCATCAGTATAATGCTGACTCACCACCTGAAGCAGCTGAAATACCTTTGAACTGCTCCTAATGTCCATTAAAGGTGATGGCATCTGACTGGTAGGATTGGGATGGATAAGTGTCCCTGCCTCACAACAGATCTAGTTTAAAGCCCCCTTCATCAGCCTGGAAATTCCCTGACAAATGATGCTTTTTTTTTTCTTTGGCATGTGGACACCATAAGTCCCTGGCAGACCAGGCTTCCCAAAAGGAGTCCCATAATCTAAGTAACCAAAACCCTGACAACAGCACCCCTCTAACTATTTCTTAACCTGCCAGATTTGGTTTGCCACAATATCAGATAAGTCAAAGACAAAGAATAAAATATCTATTTGTCACTTGAGCTACTCCAGTTTATCAGGCAGCAGATATAAAAACAAATAATAAGTAGCATTTTTTCAGGCAACATATAATTATTAACTCTGTGGTGCTCACTGTCAGAAGTTTTAATGGGTATTGAGGGGTAAATAGATTGCCTAAGGAATGAAATCAGTTTTGGCCTCTAGAAGGGTCTATCAGGGATGGGTCAGTCTGTATGCATCTTGTTTCCTTATGCTTTTGCTAAAGACAGGATAAAAGTATCTTGTCAGATGTGACGCTGCAGTTTTTGATCAGAACTCAGTCTTGCCTCATTGAATGGCACAGAATTTCATTCTACTGACTTCACTCTCAGGAGGATTGAGTCCTTGAAATTTCTAGGCTTTGTCCTCCTTATTAAAATAAAGTTTTGATTCATTTGTTCAGATGTGAATGTACTTGACATCCCCCACTTTTTTTTCACAGGAGGTCATGGTTCTTGACACCTCCTGAAGTTCTCCTTCTTGAAATACTGAGATCACCTTTTTTTCAGCCCATATAATACCCACACTTCCTTTGTTCCCAATAAGCTATACAAGTGTTAGCAGAGATTAAACAATCTGTTTGAAACTAAATTTAATATTTCTATGTAGCAAAATGTCTAAATCTTTTCAACTGATTGATAATGCTGTAACCTTTCATCTTTGTAGTAATTGAATATTTTTGAAATGAATTTATCTATATATATATCACCAGTATGAAGTACCATTCTCATCTACTATCCTTGAAGCTGTAGTTTGAATTCTCCATGTCAAAAAGAATTTGGTGTTCAAAATTAGCTATAACCTCTCCTTTTGCTAACTCTGAACAACTTTGTTACCTTTATTTCTAATGTTTGATAAAAGCTATCAAGTAACATTATTATGCTAACTTTCCCCTTTGATTTTTATTTCCATTCAAATGGTACTGGATTTTCTAGAAACTCTTATTGTATGGTCAGTTACTTTTATTTCATGTCACATCATATATTAACAGTTTCATACAGCTCTTTCAAACTACAAAGCCTTGTCTACCTTGTATGTATTTTTCAAGTCCTACATTGTATATAATTTATTAATGACTCTGCTCTTTGTATGCACGGAATGTACCCTCAGTGAAGGTCATTCCTAAGGAAACCGTATTTCAAAAACCTTGATAAGGGCAACGCCTCCTTCTTATCATTCAGGATTTTGTCCAAATATATTAACTTAGGCATGAACTGAATTGGCATAACCTGATAGGATTCTGAAAATAGAAAAGCTGGGATAGGTTTTGTCACCAAAAAAAGAGAGAAATTTACTTTATTGCTATAAGACAAGTAAATGATAAATATTTGGTTTAAAAATAATTCCAAGAAAAGTACATCTTGAGTTTTCAAGATGTGGGATCTGATCTCTTGACCATCATGGTATACTACCCCCAGCATGGAATTTTTCTGTGCTAACTACAAAAATATGTCCTCATGCACTGCAGCAATAAAACACTAGGACAAGTGACAATTTCAAATGAAAACTGTATTTCCACTCATATTCCCACGGGACAAAAAAGAAAACCTATATAATTATGACATTTAGAACTCAACTAGTAAAATATTCACAAGAGGCCAATATCACTATAAACCACACAGACTCTTTACAGATATACTAAGAACAATTTGGTGGTATTGATGTGAGTTTTTGGCTTTTTTTCTGCTGAACTCAGCCTTTTGAATAAATTGCTTTTTAGTAGCCAGGATAGTGGCATTTCCTCCTTATCCTGGTGTGCTGCTGGTAGAGGTGGATGTGGTACACAAGGAAAGTAGGCAGAAGTGCCGTGTCAACACACATGTTCTGATGCTGTGAAAGTGAGAGGACAGCTGACCTAGAAGCAGGGAGAGAAGGTATCCCATTTCTGTATCAGCTTTTGACCAAAATTTCTCTCTGTACCCTGCTTCAGTACTTGCATTATTCTCTCCATGACTCTGAAATCACTGGTCAGCCTTCCTAAAGAAGCATTTCTTTTGTAATAACACCAAAGCAGTAGAAAAAAGGGATTATGGCAAAACCAGCACTCTTGAAGTACAACATTTTACCTAATGATATGTCTCTATACCAGACAATTTCCTCTAGTCCCAAGTCATGTTACGTCTCAATATGATTTTTTAAAGCTATTCCTTCTTGTCTCCAAAAATCCCATTATTCTCTTTTTGGTCCTTTGGGTTTTGACACATCTAGAATGATTTCGTCATTATCTGGAGAAAACATAAAATATTCAAAACTAACAGTTTAGATGCTGTCTTTTAACTATTATTAAATTTATTTCACAAAATAACGTCTCCAACAAAATAGCTTCGTTTTCTCTTTTATTTAAACTTCTAAGCCAATACAATCACAGAACAAATGTGCCACTGAAATGACTAATTATTGCAGGTTTTCTACCTTTGGATTAAATTATAATACAAAAATAAAACTGTAGACTAATATCTGCCCCTTCTCTTGGAGCTGCAGTCACTCACAGGAGCCATATAAGTACATACTGAAGAATGGGACTGCTCAGCATCTGACTCAAAGATACAGAATAAACAAATGGTAGAAATTCTATCTCCATGAATTCTTTTATTTCTTCTTCATTGCTCAATATTTTACTTTTCAAGCCCTCTCATTATCAAAATCTTTCATGCACCTGCAGTTTATGATTTTTCCTGTCCTCTGCTGAGAAGAAAATTATTCTTGAATCATTCTTTGAAAGAAATTACACATTTCTTAGAAAATACAGAGAGAATGCCATGACAAGGCATGATTTAAATTGCATTCAAAGAAAAATACAAAGGGAATGTCTAGGCTGGTTTTTTTTGATTTTAATCTATGAAGGTGTTCATGACTCTTACACATTTTGAATGTCACTGAGATTTGTTTGTTCAGTATTTTCCAAAAAGACCCGAGTGTATCTTTTTACCTACTTATGGTAAAAAAACCACTAACTCCACCCATTCACAATCAAGCCCCAAATGAAAAAACAGTGGGAAGAGTAATTATATCACAGGAGCCACACTTTATTAATCAGTAATATTTATGACTCTAAGTCAGTCCTGCAAATTTTTATTCACCCATTTGCCCTGTGCAGGTTTTTCTCTTTTTTTGACAATGTTATAAAACACCACTAGATTTTTTTATTAGCTTTAATCACAATTGGAAAGGGCAGTCAGGTACAGTAAATTTTAGTGACATCTGTGTGAAGCAGGGTTAAGATGAGCACTATTCAAACATAATTTGCAAAATAATTTTCTCAAATATTTTTCTCTGCATTATAATAAGTACATTATTTGTGTAGGTATTGTCTGGTTCCCCTAGAGAGGTGATTGACTTATATTCTGTTTAACTACTTATGTTATTTTTCTTATCATATAGATTGATTAACCAGTATTAATTTTCTGTTGTAACTTAGTATGAAAATCAGAATTTGAACCTATGACATGCTAAAGAGAGGTGGGTGAAAGGATGTAGTGCTTTCTTGTGTGATACCAGTGAAGAAGTTTTAGATGGCTTCAGTAAATGTTAATGAAATTCAGGAGCGTCTGACCAGCTGTGTCAAAACCTGAAAGGGAGACAGCTTAATCTTTCTGGCTTTCCTGAAGTAGCTGCATAGTTCCTCTCGTCTTCTGCCAAATACAGTGAAGAGGCAGCTTTTGTTTTTTTTCCAGATAAATGATTTATCCTGCATTTAATGATGTAAGTTGGGCTGCACTGGACAGTTTCTAGGTCCTGACCTAGCTCCTCTGACAAGATACTTCAGCATAAACCTAGGGGTCTTCTCTTGTCATGTCCCAACATTCCAGTTTTAATTGACTTGCCTTGACTCCCCTCCTGGATGATTTTGATAAGATATGCAATGTTTGGGTGGCTAATGCATGGTGAGAGATGAAGCTTGCTGCTGGAGACATGAAAATTATAGAACCACAGCTTTACCAGAGGCAACTCTTTTCTGACTTTTAACTTTTTATGAATATGGTCCAAATATGGGTTTGAGCATAATAATTTTTAGCTGTGTCACTGATATGTATTTCTATTCCTAAGTTTGGATTCTGATTTTACTTTTCTGATTTTCAGTACTAGGCTGAGGAGGTAGAGGCAGTTAGTTCTAAAAAGTGGTAGTGAAATCACTTGATTAAAGAATTATAGGAATGTTTCTCAGGGAAACAAAATATGCAGTGGTAATAATTTCTGTAGTGAATAAAAAATTAATACAAATTAACATGGGTTACCTGGATTAAAATTTTTAATTTAGAAGAAATCCTTACTTTACTGCCAGATTAGTTCTCCTTGCCCTTCCCCTTTCTTTCTCCCATGGTCTGCAGGCAGACCATGAGTGAGGTCTCAGTGTGCTCTCTCCCTGGTGGCTGGGCAGCTCCTGTAGGCACAGTCAAAGCTCTGTGATTCACCCTCTGGGTGACAGGCAGCTGCACTGCCCATGGCATCACTCATTCTGTCAGCGTGGATGGTTATGTAACACCAGCAATATAGCCAGAGTCTCTGCTTATGGTGGTGTCTTTCACACCAGATGAGCTGATCCTAGACAGACAGGTTGGACAGCAATGTTCCAGTCAGCAGTTTGTTTTTCTATTGATATTTTTCCCTTCCCTTCAATATGCCTGTACCTCAGACACTTATGATACAATTTATTAGCACTCTGGCAAATTGCTGGTCTGAACTGTTGAATTTAGGTTCTAAATGATGGTCTGAATTGTTGAATTTAGGTTCTAAATGATGGTCTGAATTGTTGAATTTAAATTCTTCGACAGACAGTGATGAAATTTACTGCAAAATTTGTCCAGTGTGTTTCAAATGAGGGATCCATACTGTGAGTCATGTTAAAATCTCTTTGACTTGCATAAATTTTTCAAACCCAGAACCTTCATTACTGTTTTATTGCACTTGCTAACTTACATGGAAACAGAAATACACAGATCAATGAAAAAAAATCCTCTAAGATAGAAAATGTGAGACATTGACTTTTAAAATTGAAAAAATTAAAAAAAAGATGCATATAAAGCAGCTCTGATCACAGCCTGACACTACAGGTGATGCATGGCTGGAGGCAAGACAAATGATTCAACAAGCAGAGAAATTGTAAGGTCTTTGAGAAGAGAATCTCACCTTCCAGAATCTCACCTTCACTTTCCAGTGTCTGTTACTCTAGTTTTACTGTAGTTTATAGCAGTTGCAAGAGGCTGAAGATGAATTCAGTATGGAAAGAAGTTTTACATTTGAGTGCAGTAGATCATGATCCTATTTAAAGCTCCATTGCTTTCCAGCCACAATACAGTGACTGTTTGAAAGTTAGATGTTCATGGTTAGTCTGCACTTGGATTTTTCACATCTGCTCCGTGTCACAAAGGCATTCTACCTCTGGTTACACCTGAGTATCCCCATTGAAATCACTGTGACAGTCACATGTGTGTAATTGAGAGTAGAATTTGGCCCCCTGTGTTGAAGTTGCTCCTTTGAAAGCTGTTCCACCTTCTTTGGCTTAATCCTACCCCATTAGGGGAATGTAATCCCACTCTTGTATAAGTGTAATGTGACTCGAGTTTCAGCCTGATAACTGGAGGGGGAAACCCAGAGGCAGTGTAGCTTAAATTCAAAGCCTCATTATATGTTTCTCCTGTGGAAATTACATGAACAGTTGAGTCAGATAAAGAGCACATTCTCATTTTTCTTTCACATATTCATTTTACGCTCTTTCAAATCCAGCAGAGGGACTGAGTATCAATACAACGTACACATTTTCTTTTTGTGTACTTTAAATAAGTTTTTCTATTTAATTTTAGAAAGTAAGAGTAATTTTAGGGAAAAGATAAGATCTTCAAAAATAGAGCAAGAATACAAAAAAAGAAAAACTAAATAATTCTGAAGTCATTAATTAAAAAGCTAGAAGGCACCTCTGGGAACCTGGTTCAACCTTCTGTTGAATACAAATCTTTAGACAAAGTTTTTCAGGTCCTTCTTAATTCATGTATTCAGTGCTTCATGCATGGGAGTTTCTACACTTTGGGCAATGTTTAGTTGTTCTCACAGTGAGGAATATTTTTCTTATATCCACAGAGAATTTCTTATGAAATAAGTGTTTCTCTTTGTCTTGTTGCCAGACTCCCTCCTCCTTCTTCATAAATATTAGTAGAGTGTGATTAAGTTCCTCTTGAGCCTCCTAAGTTTAATAAATTCAATTCCATCAATATTTCTTTATATGTGTTCTCCAGTGTTGTAACCATTTTGGTGGCTCTCCATTGGACCTTCTCCATTTTTTTGACACTTCTCCTGAACTTGGGGAAGAAAGCTGAGCATTTTTTCTAGGTGTGGCCTAGAAAGTGCTGAGCAGGGTGGAAAAATCATATTACTTCTCTTGCTGAGGCACCACAGGATGCTGCTGGCCTTTACTGCTGCCAGAGCGCAGTAAAGCCCAGAGTGCTCCAGGGCAATTTGCTGTCTCACAGCTATTAGATGGCAGACTAAAATTCAAGTCCTGTTTTCTCTGCTTTTGAAAAAAATATGAAACATATAAGCTGTGTTTGCTGTAACAGCCATGACACCAGGTCTTAATTAATTGAGATTTACACCTAATTAGGTATTTGATTCTGGCAGAGAAAATGAATTCCTTTTGTTCAACCCTGCTTAAACAAAAGATTATTGAAAAGGATAATGTTGAAATAACTTGTAAGGATTTTAACTTTCATGTGATATAGATGCCTAAGTCATTTCCATACTGAAGGATGACCAGAATTAAAACAGGATAAGTGTATATGAGTTCAAACTGGCTCCTTCAGGCAATGCAAACATAGTGAAATCTGAATCATGATGGATGCGTTTTCTTCTGCACCTGCTTTTTTGCAACTAAAATTAAACCTTTTTATTTATTTTTGTATACAGATTGTTTGCAAGCAAATAATTTGGCAGAATATTTGAGGCAAAACACACCTGGGCTGATGCCTGGAAAATCTTCCTGAAGAGGCAGTGAACCCATAATTAGAATGCATGAATGGATAGGTACAGCATAAAAGTATGAATATGCATAGCCATGCAAAAAGTTTTAAATATTCTTTCCTTATGAAAGTGCATGATGGAGAACAGATCCCACATGGTTCAGGGATAGAAACTCAGATCTCATCCCACCTCCTTTCCACTTGCTTTTCCCACCTGGTCCCCTTATGAAGAACCATTTTGTTGATGAATCAGATGTGGCTGGGCATTTATTTAATTTTGCTAATTATTTAATTTGTTTATCATCCACTTACTACAGAAATTGTCCTTGCCTGCTGTGGCTCACCAGCCTGTTAAGGCTTAGAGGAGAACTTTTGTTCCCTTTTTCTTCTTTGTTTTTCCTTTTGCTAAATCTTCTTTAATTAATTTCTCAACAAGGTGAGAGTTGAGAATCAGGGAATCTCAGTTATACTTTTGTTATATTTTTTCCTTCCTGAGTGTAAGGTAAATTAAAGAAAAATAAATATATTTATGAGAGAAGTTAAGTAAACAACCATTCTTTTTAGAAAAAAAAATGCCCAGATTATTTTCTAGTTTCATTGTTGCACTGTAGGTGGTTAGGGTTTGAGCTGTTGGTTTTTTTAATAAGATTTTAGTTTTGTTAGATTAGGGGTTTATTTTCTTCACCTTTTTTTATTATTATTAATAGTTAATTGCACAAAATACCATAAAGAACTTGTGTAAAGATGAAATTATAATGGGTTTTCATAGCAAAAGAATCAAACTGTGAAAGAAAAGCAAATTCTGCATTTANTCCAAGCAGGAATATATATTTCTCTGGGAAATTTGCTCAGTGTTACATTTAACCCTTGCACAAGGCCAAAGACAGCTTGGTCTGTGATGTTCCTTTGCTTGAAATAGAATTTCAAGCAAATTTCATGGCTTCAGCCACTGTGTGTGAGGGACAGTACCTCAGTGGTGGCGTAAGCAGAGTCTGCAGAATGACCTCACTCTGAGCTGAAGAGTCCACTTTTTCTATTAGATTTACCCTCAATCTCTCTGCAGAACAGAATGTGCTAACTTTATTTTAAAAACTGCGATGTTTACCAGTACTTGATTATCAAAGGACTATCAGCCCAACTTTAATATGTTGTCTGTTTTGAATGCCATCATTTACAACCATAAAGCGCAGCACTTAAATTAATAGAAGTTTTAGGAACTTCAGGGGTGGACTTGCACTAATCTTACAGCAATACCATGTCTGACAAGATTCAAAGTTTTTCTTAAACCACAACTCCTTCTTACTGTTTCTCTAGAGTATTTATCCTTCAGCCAGTCAATCAGTTGAACAAATTGTCCTAAAAGCTCTTAGTTTCCTGTGCCACAAAAAACCACAACAAAACAAAACATGTGATATGAACATTTCTTAACTGATTTAGAAAATAGAAGATGAAAAGAAACTAACTGTATTAGTGATTTTTAAAGGTAAGTAATAACTTGAGACACTAAGATTTCACTTTGTTCATCAAAAAAGTTCCTGTTAGCAAACATATATACTACTGTGTGTAGTTAAAAACCAAATCTGTAAAAAATATTTTTTTTTTCTCCAAATGTAGTAGAACTGACAGACCCTTGTCTTTGGGAATCTTACACATTCCAGGGAAAACCACAGGACCAGGAAGCACAGAGGAAAAGATAGCTGTATGTAACTGTAAAAGTCGAATGAGGTCAGGAAACATCACAGAAGAGATGAAAATAAATAGTTTTGCCACTGGCTCTCAAGAAGGGCTGATTTTTTTCCTTCCAAAAGGCAAACAGCCTTCTGTCTTCTGATTGCTCTACTGAATCACCAGGCAGGAGACAATCCTTAGGGTATTCATTGTCTCCTACTGTTCAAATATATGTTCTGAACAGTAGGACACTCACTCATTTCCAATGCACACTTTATGGTAAAAAGAAGATTTTGCTTCTTTTTTGTATTCTCACTCCTATAATTTCCTTTCATTTGAAAAATGCCTAAGCAAATGTTGGCCAAGGGGTGTTAGTTTTTGTAGTGCAGACAAAAAGAGAGTAGTTTAGATGGAAATCATAGCTCTTCAGCTCACTTCCTTCCTGTTATGAAACACGGAGTTGGAAAAAAACCTTCAACGGTGACGGAACACAAAGGAATCAAAGGAGATAAAGAGGTGTGTGTGCAATATCACCGTGCCCCATGCTTTTGCCTGCCAAATTAACAGCTATATTATGTATGAATTATCAGCTCAGCAAGTGAAATGAACTGACTATTACTGTCTCATGTCTGAATTTTAAAACAATGGAAGGTTAGGCTAATTTAGAGGAAACTGAGATTTTATACTAAGTGGTTATTCCTTAATTATGGCAGAAATCCAGGGTTCTATAGCTGTTGCTCTTCTTATGTCAATACCCACATGGGGAAATAACTAGTCACTTTTTATAAAACAATGGCAATAATCTGATTGGGCTCTGCCCTTTTTCATGGATGTATTGCCCCTAGCCTGTGACTAGAAGAATTTCTATTCTGTGATAATGGTGAGGGATACCTGTATTTGGTTATGTGAGGGATGTAACACTAGTTATTTGACAAAAGAAGGATATGTAAATCATTGAGAACAAAACCAACAGAGGGTGAACACGGAGGACATGCTGTGAAAAAAAAAGGCATTAAAGAGAGAACCACAGTCTGGATAAACTGGCTGGATTCAGTGCAAAAGTTCACTGCTCTGCTGTTGTTTTTTGAGATGCAGTTTCCTTTTTGAAATCAGTAAATTCAAGTGCAATTATCTATCTTTTTATTTTTTTTTCTAAATTTAGATAAACTTATCTTTTTCTTATATTAAAAAAGAGAAAAAAAGAAAAAAAGGGAAAGGTTTTGGGAAAACTCCATGAAAACTTCTCATCTTTTTATTTCCTGTCCTTTCCTTCTTTTACTTTTATGATTTTGTGAGTCTCCTTTATTTTTTTAAATACCTTAGTGTAAAAAATATTATTATTTTTCAACTCAGAATTTAATCCCAGGCCACTCTAGGCACAAAAATAGTGCACAGCCATTCAACAATTAGGGTGACATTAAAGTGTTGTGGTTGTGCCTCAAGCACAGTACAAGCATACTCAAGGCTAGGAAAAGTCACATCTCTGAGCCACTGTTTCAGTCTATCTTCAGACTCAAGTGGGGATCACTGCCAACAAAGGAGGAATTGCCTCTGCAGTCAAAAGAGCTGGAGGTTGTTAGATTTTAGTGTGAGGGAAAGCTGGAAAAGCCTCTGAAATACATGATAAAAGTTAGCTGCAGCATAGGCATAAACAGCAGTACTCTGGGGTATCAATACTTTTATGGAAAATAGTGAATTCAGCTGAGTTTTTCATTCCTACTGAAGCCTCTGGAGCCCAGACTAAACATTTTTCTTATTGTTATGATACTTACAACATTTGCAGTAGAGGTAGGAAGCAATTAGGTTGACTTTAAAAGAATGCAAACCCACAATTAATGATGTGCATATAGCTATGATGGTAACTTACAACTTCTGTGATTAACAAAAATGTTGTTAAACCTGAAGAAATTTTCATCAAGCTGATCTCATTCAGACTAAATTAAGCAATCCTCAAAGCAAGGCTTACAGCTGGCCATGGCTTAAGAACCAAACTAGAAAATTGAGGGGAAATTGAAATGCAAAACAAATGGTGGTTTTATAATAATGATTCAAGTTTTTAGAAGAGGTTGATCTGCTGAAGAGGAGACAGCTGTAGGTGTAGACACTCAGATTTGCAGTAGGATGGAGACAACTTTGTTCATGTTTTATTAGACACCATGCCTTGCTTATGTATGTAATAGACATACACTATGTTATAACATTCTCAGTGAACTGGTCTGTATTACTGTTTCAACAGAAAATCAAACCATGCAAAGCCATTGATATTGAAAGACTCAGGACCACTCCCTAAAAGACACTTGTAATTAGACGAGTGAACATGTAAAAGACTGGGAGACCCAGAGAGCAGATCTATTTGATTACAGAAAAAAAAAAAAAGTGAGAAAAAGAAAAAAAATAAATATGACCCATTTCCCTAAGAGCTGCCTGAATAAGAAGGACCTGCAGTGGCATAGAACTCATATTCTCCTGTATTCTGTTACAGATGTTCATACAGAAAGAACCAAACTATCCTCTTCCCTCAAAGACTTCCATCTATCAAGCTGATTTTCCAACTATTCAGTCCTCCAAAACATGACAAATTCAGACATTGAAGAGGCGCTGATATGTAAAATTTTGGAGAGGCAAAAATCAAATCTTGCAATACCACAGCACTACATATGTGAGCCTAAACTAGCTCCCAGATGGACAGTAAATGCAGATTTTCAGGCCCAAAATCTCTTTAGTCTGTTAAGCTTTCTTCTAGGATGACACATATGCTTGAGCTCAACACAGAAATGAAGAGGTTTGTATGGCACTCAGCACAAGGGAATCATTGGCAATGATACACTGGTAAATTAAGAAACACCCCAGAAACGGCAAGAAGTAATCATAAACTATGAATATATACTTTACAAACATATTCTGAGTCTAAATATTGTAAAACTTCCCAGCTGTACACTCTATTTTTCAAACCCGATTTTCCGTGGCAAGTCTGCGTTTGCGGACTTTCATTTTTACACAGTCAGTATTTGCAGCTGACAGGCTGCTGTGAAAGGCTGTGGGCATACTGGCCCTCTGGTTTCATCAGACATGATCCTGGCCTCAGAGAATTCCATGTTCAGCACTCATCAAATTGGTAAGAACCACCAGATGAAACCTTGTTTCATGGAATGCTTTCCCAGGCATTGCCTGGGATCCAGTCACAGCTGCTTGAAAGCACTACTGTTACATGCTCTGCTGCAGGACAATACTGTAAAATACATTTCCCACAGATCTGGGTCAAGTCTGCCCAAGACTGAGGGAAGATGGTGGGAAAGCCATTTCTTGCATTCCCATGGTGATTTTGGGAAGGATGGGTCAGTCAAGCCGTATTGCACCCTCCCAAAGTAGATCCCGGCTTTGAGATCCTCAATGTGATATGTAAAGCACTGTTTTTACAAGTCTGAATTTGGAAAAAGAAGAACCATTGGCATTCTGACTGTCATGATATGCAATCATTCATAGTAAAGGTCTCTTATTTGGTCTCACAGAAGATAATGTTTTTACTACCAGTTAAATGTAAGCAGAGAACTAAGAAAACGCAAGGAGTTTTAGAATGATCAAGATGAAAAACTTAGTTTGATGGAGGAAATTGGATCATTTGGATTTTTTTTTGTCTTGTTAAGCTTCAAAGAAGATGGCCCTGTACTTTACTAAAGGCATGTTATAATGTAGGCAGAACCCTCAAAGTTTCAATACTATTGGGTTTGTGATAGCTCCTCATCCTGCACTGCTCTGTCCGCTTGCACTGATGATTCATTTAGATGGATTTTTCCAAAGAAAAGATCTGTGTGCAATCAAACAGACCCCTGTAAATTTTGTGTGCACTGGAATATGGAATTCCATTAAGATCTTCCACCTTGCACATAGACTTAAAAGTAAATATTTCCATTTTACTTGGAATAAACATATTTTAAGTTATTTTACTTTAAAATAAAATAAATTTACCATTCTCTAAAAGAAAATATAACATTTTGCCTTCCCAAATATTTTGATGTTTACATTTCTGGCAAGCAGGATTTTATTGACTGAACAGAGGCATTACAGTACAATGGACCGGAGTTGGTGCAGTGGTCGACCCCGAGAGAGAGAGAGAGACTACATAATTTTCCTTTCAGTCTGTATTCTTCATTCCTTCTCCATTTTTTGCTCAATGTTTTTGGCTTAATTTGTAGCCACCCACTTCAAAGATGGAGCGGTCCATGGAGATTGGTCATGAACAACCCGTTATTCCAACGTGTTTTTAGGGAAGAGATGCTGCTAGTTGAAAACACATGAGTGTGAAGTAAACTCTGTTGCCTGGGTGCCGGTTTGGAGAGGGTTTTCCCTCGCTTTCCACACAAGGTTCTTAGCGGGAAACAGAGCGGCCTCGGGGAAGGCAGTGGGTCCTGGAGAACAGCGCACGAAGGCGGTGAGGGCAGCAGGGAACAGGGAGGTTGTGTGCGCTGTGTGTTTGTGCTGTGTGTGTGCTGTGTGTGTGCTGTGTGTGTGTGTGCTGTGTGTGTATGTGCTGTGTATGTGCTGTATGTGTATGTGTTCTGTGTGTGCACTGTGTGTATGTGCTCTGTGTGTGTGCCGTGTGTATGTGCTGTGTGTATGTGCCGTGTGTATGTACTGTGTGTGTGTGCCGTGTGTGTGTGCCGTGTGTGTGTGCCGTGTGTGTGTGCTGTGTATGTGCTGTGTGTATGTGCTGTGTGTATGTGCTATATGTATGTGCTGTGTATGTGCTGTGTATGTGCTGTGCGCGCTGTGCGCGGCTCCGCGGCGGGCGGGGTCCGTGTCCCTCTGTCCCTTTGCCACCAGGTGTCACCGCCTTGTGCCGCCGGTGGGCACAAAAGGACCCCGGGCAGGAGCGCTCGTCTGCGTCCGCAGGGGTTAGTCCGAGGTGATCCGATTTCATTTAAAACTCGTGCTCTTTAGTAATAGCTTCCATTTGACCGTGTGAGCTGAACTGGGTTAAAGTTTAGCGAGCACGAATGGTAGCCCAGAAGATTCTCCAAAGCCCAAAGCTGTTGACTTTGTTAAAACAACATATTTTTCTTTCTCGTAAGTCTGTGTTCAGGACTTTTCTTGTACTAGTCACAGTTTAAAGTACAAATATTATGCTAAGAAAATTTTTATCTGACTGTCCACTGTCTATCGAAATGTCAAAAGTCACCTGCAAGTACTTGAAATCCTTAAACTTCAAAAGTCACAAGTTACTACAAATTTTATTTCAATTCCTTTTGCATATAATGCTGGTTATTATTTTGAAACATAAACCCTTTTTTTTTTTTTTTTTTTTTTAATTTCTGTTGGGGCAAAGCCAGCATTGTAGAGGGGATGCAAGTTGGCAAAAAGCCTAAATACCAGTGGGAATACATAGTCTATGATAGATTTGTGTTATTAAACACTACCTTAAAAGCTCTGTATAATTATTATTAAAATGATCTTGGAAATATCCATCAGGAAAGTAGCTAATAATTACTAGGCCTCTAACAGAACATGAACTAATTAGACTAAACTGCAGAATTTGTATCTATGTGTCATTGATGAAAACACATTCCAGGAACTTGCCTGGCATGAAGAAAACCAGCTTGTTTCTGTTAATAAACTCTTGATGTAAATCAAAAA
>VYXD01006429.1:47609-60753 GCA_013397195.1 Hylia prasina
TTTTCTTTTGTGGTCTGCTTGTGTTTGCATACAACTCCCTTGAGAGGCAAGCAAAAGTTATTGAAGTTTTAGGACGCCAGAATATTCAAGATGAATACAAAAACTGAATTATTAAAATCCACATGCAAGCACTTGAAGAAATATTTTGCACCTCAGGGGTGCTCAAAATTTTTAGTGAAGCCACATGGATTTCTGATGAGTTTGGGGAAAATATTCATTATGCATTTATGCACCTCTCCAGATATTCTGCTTTGAGACTCAAAGGTTTCAAAAAGAACTTTTAATTAAACCCCTGCCATTTAAGAAAAGTTTTTGATAAATAGTGAAAAGTTTTTAGTATCTGGCTGGTGTTTTCATTTTGTTCTTTATTTCATACATTTCTTGCTTTCACTTGCTTTAGACATACCTGGCATCTAAATTTTAATTATATCCATTCATTTTACCTGTCTCTTTAAACACTTTTCAATCAACATGTACTTCCTCTGGCAGAATATTGCTTTCAGATTCTTTTTAATCAATTTTACTGCCAAATCCTGTTTGCATTACTAATGCAAGTATTCCTGCCGAAATCAATTGGACTACTTGTATGAGAAAAGCAAGCAGTTCTTGCCTTTATTTGGTAAAGCAACAGACTTGAACAAAAGCGGTACTGTACCTGCTATGGGCAGCCAGAAACAATGACGAGCTCCTTGATAAGATTAGATGTAATTTTAAATGCAACTAGGACAAAGAATCCCTCCCACCAACCCCAACTCATAAGTCTCTACAGTAATTCCACTGCAGCAAAGCAGTTGAAGAATTACTGACAAGAACCAGACTGCCCAGTAAGCACCACCTAACAGACACAGAAACATGATCTGCATTATTTTTGAGCTTGGCAGACATTTTGTGCTTCTTTCAAAAAGGGAGAAATAAAATAATAATAAAAAAGCAATCTTTTAAACCAGGCACATATAAACCTTATACATTCCCAGTTATAACATTACAGGAAGACTTTGCATTTTAAACATTCTTATAGATGCACAATAAAAATACTGAAATACCACCTACTTATGGATGATTGTTTCAGAATAAACAAATCTTCTGCATTGTCACTGTGTGTGAATAGATTGGTTTAACTTTAAAACAAAAAGTTTCTACCCAGTCTCAAGTCAATTGCTGAACTTCCACTCACAAAAATTTATGCCAGCAAAGCTGAAAGCTTAGTTTGCAGCTATGGAATGGATGCATGACTGCACACAACACAGAATCTCAGGCTGAATTCCTATTTGATTTTTGAAATAATGTATTTGATTAATTCTGTCTTTAGCAACCAAGAGAAATGTCTAGTGTAATGTTTACTTACTGTTCACAGTCCTGAGATAAGCAGTACACAATTCACACACAGTGAGATTCAGCCACAATTGCCTTTTCAGCATAAATTCTCTTTTTTTTCCCCCCTGTGCCTTATTTTTCCATTTGAATATACTGGCTTACAGATGGGTTAGATGTATTCAGTTTGTAATCTTAAGGGTAATAGCATGTGTTTAGCAGCTTGATGCAGTGGGCACTGAAGACAGTGCCTATAGTCTATAATACCTATAGGCTTTGGATGAAACCCAGATGGAGGATGAGAGAGCAAGGTTAGGGAATTCAAACAGCATGGGCAATGTTTCTGAATATGTGGCAAAGGTGATGAAACAGAGGAGGCTGGGGTGTTACAGAAAGTGTCACACAACATCTTGCCCTGGCACATAGTTTTTGTTAATGAAAAAATAAAACATTTTTGTCCTATTAACATAAGGACAAAGGACATATTTAAGGACATATTTGTCCTTACCTAAACAATATGAAGAATTGTCCTGTGCAGCAAGCCTGGGACAATGACTGTGGCAGCCAGCACAGGACTTCCAGGGGAGTAAAAGGTGAAATACTGGAAGTGAACTATCTTGCCTGTTAACTACCTCAGCTGTGGTGAGCTGTTGGCCCCAAGTGGGGGGAAGGCACCAGCCTCCATCCTCCACCACCTTCTGAGAACAGGTGTGCTCCAAGGCCACAGTGGATGACGGTTTGTTTTACTCACTGAAAGCCAGGAACTGCTGTATCACTGTGTTAATGGAAGTGGCTTTTCTTCTGCAGTTTTTCAGCATTTCTTAACAATTTTCAGACCTTGGCTTTGTCTGGAAGTATGTCATCCTTGACCAAGGGGGCTTTGTCCTTGGCTGGCAGATACTTTGTCCTAGACTTTGTGATCTGTGCTGTTCTTAAAAGCACAAGGGCCCTTACTATCTAGATGGTCTTGGCACACATCTGTGACACATTTAACACAGGCATAAATGTGTGATGTGACTCTGTTCTCAGTTTACCTGGACCTCACTTCTACACCTGAATACTGGAGATAGGACCAATCCTGCCCTATCTCAAAGAGGTAGTAGGGGCATAAAAAACATTTGTGATTGCTAAGTGCTGAGATATAGTCATGACAAAGGCCAGCAAGTGTCTTGACAGATAGCAAACCTCACTGAAGGCAGATATGGCTCCATTTCAGTTGTAACTAATTTTGTTGCATTTCCTCTCATGAAATTTAAGAAATTCACATCACTCTAGAACATGGGACAGTAAATATGTTAGAAGTGAGATTAATAAAAGCTATTAACTAACATTTACTGAGTTTAAAACAGCTTGTAAAGCAATTAATAAAATTCAGTATTCTTATCATCTACAAAAAAAATGGAAACAGCAACAAAGATATGAAGTGGTATGTATGGGATCAGAGAATTAACTACTAATGGGGCTGAAACACATTGACGGGAGTGAAATACAGCCCAGAACTCATATTTTCCCTTTTCTTTTAGAGAAATCATTAATGACGTAGGAGTTTTGCAGTTCCTACATTTTAAACACGCCAAAATCATTTTCTGTGATTTTTGCTCATAACGTGAATAAATTTTTGATGCTTAAAGCATAATCTAAAATCTAAAATTTGAGTATGAAAAAATATGAAATTCTTATTTTATTGGTTTATGTTTCTTGGCCTGCAAGAATTGCTATTAGTATTCAAGGTGCAATTAAAATATATAAATATGCAATATTTGTCTTTTCTAGCTTTATTAGGGTTCTAACAGAGGCAAGCCAGCCTGCCAGGTTCTGAATTGTTCATTCTGGTGGCATCTCTGTTTTGCCATTGTTGTCTGTGGAACAGACTATTCAAAAAAATGATTGTCCACTGCTATAAACTTGTGAGAACTTTGTGTGATAAGACAGAGCCATTGGGGCCATGGCTAGATTACCTTCAGGAGTTGTGTTTATGATCACAGGGATCTAGCTCCTGCAGAGAAATGAGCTGCTTTGTTTCAGACTGAGGGAAAAGCAAGAAACTTCCTATAAATAAGCTCCTTCACGTGATCCTTCAATGTCTCCTATAAGGTAAAATGACAGTACTCACTGAATGACCAAACAACATAAATGAGGGTATGGGTGTGGCTTGACTACCTCAGTGCCATCAATTTATGTTCAGTTTAACTGAATTTATACAAATACTGAAGATTTTTCAGCATGGCTTTGAATGCCCAATATCTGATATTAAGTGAGCTGTTTTCCAGAGTGGTGTGCCCAGCACAAGCCAATAGCCAGCACATGCCTTTTTGTGGTATCAAAGCCCAACAGCATCTAAGACCATGAGTCACTCTGAAAGCATGAGCTTGGATCCCTCTTCCCCTGGAGATAGCCAAACCCTTATTTGTGATAAATCTATATTTTGCACACAGGCAATCTATACTGCAGCAGTTACTAAGAGTTAAAACAGGGAGCAAAACCTAGAGTGCCGATGGCTTAAAAGTCTCACATTTCTGAGACATGCCTCATCCCCCCATATCATTCTCCTACAGGGTTATCAGAGCAACTTTCTGCATTCAAAAGAGCTGTGGTTCACAGCTCAGCTAAAGTGACCACAGCACAGTGTGAAGTGACATGTCACTCCCTCGCTTGTTTTTTTCTTTTCCCTTTAAGCCTCCCTGGACCGATTTGAGTTGCCTGTCATCAGCCAAGATCATGGCTCTGCCAGGCACAGCTTCCCAGGACGTGTCAGTGAAGGGGATGCTCCAGGCAGCCTCCTGGACCCATTGGCCACTGGGGTGTGAAGGCAAATGCTGAGAGCCCAGAGCACCAGTGTCACCGCAGGCATCAGCTGGGGAGCGGCAGCTGGCCTGCTGGGAATGGATCTGGGTGCTGAAAGGGTGCACTTCAACCTTTCAGTTTGTACACAAGTCTCCCTGTAACAGCATTATCTGGCAATTGGCATGCTTAGGCCTAATTTTCAATCCACAAGTAGGAGGCAGGTCATTGAGGATATCCTCACTATTAGAGTTATTCAGTTTGCATAAAGGCTCTACTTAACACTTGAGGAAGGAGTGCTGATTTCCAGAGTGTTGATTTGATCCCCAGTCACCGCCGTGTGCACAGCAAGGCAGTGTGGCACTTGCAGCCAAAAGTTTGCTGATGACCAGAAAAGACAAGGTATCTGCAGAAATGTCCAGGACTATGTGTAAAATCCCCAAACTTCCATAAATAGGGATGCGATACATTCCTTGCAGTTGAAGATTCTGTCCAGAGTGTCAAAAACATTTTGTAATCGTCACTGAAGCCATCAGTTGTAAATGTGAGGGACAAAAGTGCAAATATAGATATTAATTAGAATAAACTTCAAGAATGGAATATATCAGATAAAGTTTGTCACATGTATATTTATAAAGTACAGGTATGTTTGAAATCATAGGTGTTTCTTGCATTTTTAAAGATCTTAATACTGTTGTTTTTAAGAGAGCAGTAGTTGGTAAAGGGGACCAAGGAAATCATTAAAGATCTAAAAAAGACAGTAATTTTTGATGAAAGCATACAAGCACAAGACTTATTTTGCCTGACTCCTCTTTCATCCTAATTTACATTTCACTTGGCTTATGCATGTAAACTTCTGAAAACTACTGTTGTGTTTTTCTTTTTCTTGCCACGAATATGTTTTCATTTTTAAAGGAATTTATATCAATTCCTCTAAATCAAGATCAAACAGTTTATCAGGAGAAACACTTGAATTTTGTTATTGAATGGATTTATGATTTTCAAGCTTTCTCAAAGCAAAAGAGGATGCAATCCCACCCTGGTAAATTCAGTGTTACAGAGTACTGTAGAAGTTTTACTCAGGAAGACCCTGTCTTAAATGCAGAAATGGAACTGCTTTTACAATATTAACGTTGGCAATAAAAGGGACCAAAACAAAACTCAGTAGTAGAGAACATTTTTCTTATTCCAGATTCATCTATATGATGTCTTTCACACTAATTAAACAAGCTGTACCCCACACTAAGCTTCAGTACTTATCAGTTGTAAAGATGCTCCTGTCTGTTCCATGTTCAGCTCAGGCTTATTGCTAATGGCTAATAGGCAGCTAAATTAACACTGGATTTTTACCTGCAGGAGAGTATCTAACTCTGCTATGGGACTAAGCCCTGCTATCCTTAAAAGGATACTTTTTGCTTACCTAAAAATAGATGTGGTATTGCTCCCCCACATTTGTGAATTCCGGCTGTTGAATGAAGTGACTGACGTTCAAGAAACAGCATGCCCACTTTTCTGTACATTATTAGGCTTCAATAAACAAAGATGAATGTGAATTCTTGAATTACTGGTCTACACAGAGGTCCCTACGTGAAGAAAGAGATCAGTGCTGGAAGTCCTGTAGAATTCTTTTTTAATTTCATGTTTGTTTCTTTACTCAGAAGATGAGCAACTTCAGCATAGGCAAAAAACCCCACCAAACCAACCTCATCAAGTTCTAACACAGAAGGATTTTCAAATCAAAATAGCTGTTATTTATCCTTATTTTTGTATATATTTATTACATTTAGCTTCTTTAATACAGGTGTGGAAATCTTAATCCAATTCATTCATGAACAAGAATTCTGCCTTAATTTTTTTAAGAATGCTCTGAACAAGTAATGTGTATAAGCAAAGGAGGGACTGCATTATTGCTATTGAATTCTGTAGCCTGAAGCAGAGAATGTACAAGTTGGTACTAATAACAGATGACAGTTTTTAGTCTTTCTGAGATGTTCTTTCATTTTCCAACTATCTAGAAAGTCCCAGTAAGTACAAATGTACAGCAGGGATATACCTGGAGCACTGCAATGCACGACTTTAAATTATAACGTTTCTAATATAGGAAAAAAAATCAGGAAAACTTCCTAATTTTGAACTTTTCTGGTTTTGATAAAGTAAATTCTTCCATTAAAACCACTAAAAATCAATCTCTGCTTTTGATTCTTCACAATTGCTTCATTGGTGACCAGAGTTCCCCTAACCATGTAATCAGGAATAATATTTATCTCAGATAAACTGTAAACCTGCTGCTTCACGAACATGACTAGCCCAGAAAGTCCTCTTTCTTTTCTCTGTCATTATTTGAATTTATTTTCAGATGTACATATCTGCAGGTCATGGCAGATTTCAGGCTGTTGATGTATTTTACACTTTCACTAACAGTAAGGAAAATAATAAGATTTTGACCTTATCCACAGGTAAGTCTTCCTCACTTAAGAGAGGAAAACTGCAAAGACTGCATATCTGTTTTTTTACTCTTTAGTAATCCCCTTCTGTGGTTAACTAAAAAACTGTATGTGAGTGTAGGCATTGGTCAGACTCAACCTAACAGCACAACTGATTAGTTACAAGGATGGTTTAAAAGTAATTAATGAGCCTTTAGTGAAGTCATAAAGCATTAATACAGCACAAAGTCTTGTCTAGAGATAGTCTCTTTTATGGGATGACACTGTTTCCAGTTGATGTCAGTCAGAAATTTTGCACTGACTTCTCCCCGCCACTTACCAGTAAAGTATGCTTGTGTTTTTAGGGATGAGAGGGATGAAAGAGATGGAGTCCCACTCTTAGGCTTTTGACCACAACTACAGCAACAATAACAGTAATATTTGGTAAACTGAAAGGCAGAAATGCATTCAGTGCTTGAGGACTGCTATTTCAACGGCACTTAGGAGAAAACCAAAGGTCTCTGAGGAATTCTTAGCACATAATGTTTGGTGTTCACTATGAAGTTTATTCTGTAATTCTTCAGATGAAGTTCAAATGTTTCCTTTTGGCCTTTTGGAGAGGATGAGAAGTTTTTTTTCTAATGTCCTCAAGGACACTAAAAATTATCCTTATCTGATCTTGAAATACAGAAAAATTAACTGCCATGAACTTTTAAAGAGAAACCTGTTGGAGGTTCTATATTTAGTTAAAAAGTCAGGGTGGTTGTTGATGGAACACCACAAAATGCAAGCATTTCAGATTATTTTTATTCCGTAAGGACATGATGAAATCTTGTTTGCACAATGGGAAGTCCTAAAGTAATTCAATAGATATTAATTAATTTAATAGACCTTACTAAACAGAAATCTTCTCTTTTGTGTTTACACTCATAATCTGCACAGTTTGGCAATTGCATAGTCAGTTTATCTGCATGGAAACATAGCCTAGAGCTTTGTAACTGCCACAGTAGGCAGGTACTTATTTTTCTGAAGTCAGTGATTTTGAATTGACTTCAGAAAAATAAAATTATGGTTAATTTATGAAAATGGTTAAATCAACCATTTTCATAAATTAACTGCTTTATATTAGATTTGTCCCTTGAATTCCATTCAACCTATTGACATACGATAACAAATAATTACTTCCATCAGTACTTACTTTTACTTAGATAAATTAATGGAATGATATAATTATGGAAATGCATATAATATTTGAAATTTTCTCACAATGGTGAGGGACTCCCAGGGGATCTAGGACTGAAATTTTCCTGGCACACAAGCCTATGCATAGTCCACAAGACAAGTGACTGTAAAAATTCTTTGGTTTCTGACTGCAGTGTTGTTGTTGATGTGTTTCTTATGCTTGGGAATAATATACAAAAATTCAACAGAAACTCTTTTCTTGGAAAGCAATTCTTGTTTCTCCAGGCTGTCATCTTTTGTAAAGCCTTTAATAGTTGTTGACATCATGTGCCATTATGTGTCAGACTGGTTAGCAAAATCTTTTGATACGTAGACTTATTTGTCAAGTAGCAGATTCCCTATACTCCTTTTCACCTTTAAACTGTTATATCCTTCTTTGGTCAAAAATATCTGAAAACATTGCTTCAGCATGAATCTTGTCACATGAAGTTGGCATTTTCCTCTTCTTCATTCTTTTTATCAACCAATTTATTTTTAAATACTTGTCATGTTCAGCTTGTTACTGCTGCTCTACTTCACCAGGAAAAAAACCCCACATGCTTGTAATTCATAGAGAAATACAGTAACTGGCATTGGGCTTTTAGGAGGAAATCAACTACAAGATTTGGTTTGCATTAAAAATATAAATATTTGATTTTTTTATTTCTGTGAAAATGAATTGCCAGCCATGACATGTTTTTAATTCTTTACTCTTTCGTTTTTACCGTGATAATAAAATAAAATGCTTTTGAATAACAACGGCATTAATATGGCTGTGTGGTGCAGCAGAATTCAGCCCTGTATTCTCATTTTACAGAGTAAAGTAACATGTAAAAAATTAATTTCTAAATGCAAATGGTTCAGATTTTTTCAGTTAAAATAGATCATGTAAACAATTCAGTCCCATGGCTTTATCCTGAATATCAGAAGATGGACTTGATTTTCCATATTTGGGTACTCCCTGTGATTCTCTCACTGTGAGAATATAGCATGAGTGGTATCAGGTAGAGTTAGCAGGGAAGAGGAGAGGCCTGAATCTGAAAAAACAACATTTTGCTGTATTGTGTCTTAACTTTGTAAAATGACAGCTGTACAGATGTCCTTCCCAAAGAGAAACCAAGTAGTGAGACTCTGTATTTTTTTTTGATTTCTAGATTTGAATACAAAAATACATGTATAATTCTAAAATTCTAAGCTGTGTTGCTACCTACATGTATTTTATCAACTATATATGAATTTTTAATTGTTGTCTCCTGACTGGAACAACATGTAGCAATTTTGTATAATTGGCTGTATAAAAATTTTTGTGGCTGTTTTTTATTTCAAGAGTACAACACAGCTGTCATTTTTGTCCTGGGTTTTCTTCATCTTTGACTGTCTTGGGATTATTTATTTGGCACATACTAGCAAAATGAAGAACAATGGAGATTTTTGACCTTAGGATTAATGAGACGATAATATGTAAATAAAAATTTAATAAAACAAAGGTAAATATCGTTCTGTATTTCAAGAAAATAAAAAATCTAAGACTTATTCATCAAGATACAGTATATAGAGAGAAGAAAAAAGCTTTTTTAACAATAATACAAATAAATACATATCTATGAAAACTCCATTAATCTGAAAGGACTTCCATCTTCTAAGTGAGAAAAAAATAAGTGACTAAAATTAATGTCTTCTTTTTTCTGTACCATTTCTATTGTTCTCAACAAGAGTCATTTCACTGACTTAAGGGACTGGCTGGTAAAGGGTTACTAAATCAGAGGAGTTCAGAGACAGATTAGGGTTTCCCAGCGGCACATATCTCTAGCAGCAAGTGTGGAAGCCAACTCGGAAGAAACACGTTTGAAGTGGCAGAACTAATCATGCAGAAGCAATTTGCGATTTTCTCTCTCTCAGCCTAGATAAAGCAGAGCATTATGACATTGGCTGCATGGAACAAGGTCAATTTACTGTGAAAAGGCAGCTATAGTCTCCAACTTCAAATAAACTTTCATCCTAAATGATGAAAAAGAGGATTTACCCTATTGCTTATCCATAGAACAGAGAAAACCAAATGAACAATTCAATTAGGACAGGCTAGTTTGCATATTTTTTTCCCACCACTGATTGTCTCACTGTTTTAGTCATTCATAATGTAATTATATCTCAAGGTATTTCTCTACAATAGAAAAGGAGCTGCTCAACTGCTCATAGACTCGACCTCAGCTGAAGCTATGGACTTCTCTGAAAGTAAAAGGATTAAAGTGCAAAATTTCACATGATTCCTTCAAACCAGGTTGTGTTTCTTTTTCATCTTTCAGATTTTTAAAATGTCACTGGAAGTAAAGTAGCCAAGACATAATGTGAAACACTTATTGTATATATTCTTTTAATTGTCACTCTTTCTCCACTGTAACCTGAAATTTCCATATGCTCAGGTCAACCCTCTGCTTGAGTGATGTTGTTGCACATTGAAGTCTAAAAGCTACATGACTGGGACAAATTTTGATTCTTTCTCTGTGCCTTCCTTACTTTCAGCCAGTGACTAATAACCTTCAGCAGGAATAAGGATTCAAGATACTTTCTGTAATGCATCTGCTGAAGTCCGCTTCCTAGGATGTGGAGAAGTAACACCAAAATTTTAGTAATTTTCCTTACCAATCAATAGCTAACCCATGGATGTAATTGATTCCTCTCATCTTCTTAGACCACAAATAAATTTTTTAAACAGTCGTGCTGCAGTGTTAGTGTCATACATGGATTATTTCCCATCATATAGAGAATAGATTTTCACCCTAAGAAATATAACCTTACCTATAACTTACCTATTTCATTAATGAGACTGTCCAGTTATGTTAAATAATATTTGGAATAGTTATGTTCTGAGAATGGTCAAAAAAGTACTTTTGGTCATGTATGATTAAGCACAATTTATCTTTTATGCAATGGAAAAAACACTGGCAAACCCTCACCTACCTACAGCCAAAGCAGATAGCCAAAGCAGATCATTCTTGTGGAAAAACTAAACAAGGCTTGATTTTAATTAGTTGTTCAGTGATTCAGCCAGCTGTGATATACATGTTTTTCTGTATTTATTTTTATTAGTTGAATCTAAAAGTCTTCCTCTTTCCCCCCATGCCCTTCTGTAGTAGTTTATATTTATATTGATGGCAATAATCAGGATATAGAGTATTTTATATGTATTCTGAAATCATAGTTGGAAGGTAAATGAAGATATGATTGAATGCCATAGCTGCTATAGTTCATGTTAAAAAATGCACGACCAGTCTAAGGGCAGAGAGGCTCAGTGAATTAATGCATTAGTCTATTAGTCTTCCTGTGCCAGACTAAGACTCCAGATTGAGTTCTGGTGAGCAATGAACCTCTGTAGGGCTGACATTTGCTCCTGGAAAGGAGTAGAAAACAGTTCATTAACCTTCGCGTTGGTATCAAACCAGCTGCTGAGTTCAGGAGCTACTGGCCAGCTGAATTCAGCAGGATATGTGTGTCTGTCCTTTCACTAATAATGTAGTTTCAATGAGCAGTGCTGTTAACATGGTTGGTACTTCACAGGAGGAAGAAATGAAACATTTCCCCCCGTTCAAATAACTTTGAATCAAAAGACAAACACTACCACCACCCCACCACCACTACCCCTTGCCCCATTTTACAGTATTTTTGTACAAACTAAAATTCAGCTTTCAGTGTTCAGATTTACAGCCGGTGCTAGATCGCTCCAAAATAATCTTTCCTAATTTAAAAGCCCTGGACAAAAGGGATGCAAGCTCAAAGACATATATCCAAAAGAAAAGATAAAACTGCTTTGGTCTTCAGTTAGTGTCTTTCCTATGGAATAAGCCTCCAGTCTTGATCCCAACACTGAAGTGGAGGAACCTTACACTAGACTCCTTTGGATTTTGCACAGGGAAGAACCTAAGAAATTTTTGGCTGCTTCATCTGAAAAGCTGACAAATTCACAGCCCTTGCCAAAAGTGTCTTGCCAAGAGACTCTTGGCAAGGACTGGGAAGTGAAGTGGGAACGTGCTATAAAGGGCTTCCACCCACATTTCATGCTCACCCTGCACAGGCTCATGGGGACAGCAGCTTCCACACAAAAGAACAGAAGAATATTAGGTCCTGGCTGAAAAGCTTGCCAGGCTATTAGGATTTCTAGGGATGCTGAGGAAATTTTGGCTCACCCCTTAAGAGGTGATATGAAAAATCAAATCTGCATGAAATGTACCTAACATTTCAGAAGGAATAAAAGAATTGCAGTTGTTAGGGAAAAAANCCTGGCTTAAGGGGGATTTAAAGCTGGGATTTCTTCAGGACTAAGCTTCTCTTTTGACTGCTTTCAAGCATTTCAAATTAACATAAAACACATAAATGTTCTCTTTCAGGGGCTTACTGCAGAGCTTTTACAGCTGTATAGAAATGAGAGGCTACTTTAGATATGTTGCAGGTTTCTTCAATTGTTATACCAAGAGCTCTCTTTATATCATGCTCAGAGAGTGCTTTGCCCAGAGCACACTGAAGGATTCAGTAGAGATGAGCACTCCTCTTCATTATTTGGAATTACTTATTTTTTCACTTGTTCATTATTTGGGACTGAAGAACTCTTGCTTGAAAGCTGAGGAACTGCTAGGCAGGTCCGACTTTTCACCTTAGGGTACTGATTGTTGGCTCACATCCATTTCTTAACCATAAAGTATTGCTTTGTTTCATTTCTGGAAATGCAACAAGATATGTCAAGGCTTCCTTTTGAAATGGAAAATTTGTGACAGATTTCTCATACATACAAACTGTCAAGAGCAACTTGTTTGTCCCAGAAACTCCTGCACTCTGTGGAAGCCATATTAAGTTTCTGATAAGTATGTTTGGTGCATTCCAAATGTCACTGTTCCTGTTGCAAAACAGATACCACATGATAAATGGGCAGATATGCAGACAGACATAGATGGATTCGTGTATTTTAGGTACAAAAGGAGACTATGCCAATTCCTAAAATGAAAATGCATATAAAGGGATCAGCATCACTAGCTTTAGCTTATAATTTTAACTCATCACTGAGGTCATTGTACCAGCTTTCAAAGAATACAGCCTTATAGATAAAAGAAACTTATTGCCAAGTTGCCCTTTTTATACATCTGTGAGAGAAAATTACAAGCTTTGGAACATATAATGAGATTTCTTTTTACAGATTTTCTTGCAAACTGGTGTCATTGACTTCATATACACAGGCAAAATATTTCTCACTTATCCGAAACACATCAGGCTAAATCCTTTGGTTTGTAGTCAGTGTTCAAGTTATAATACGCCTTTTCCCAGAAGTAGTTCTATTGTTTGAAGAATCTGAAAAAAAGGTAGGAGCTTATCTTATATTCTGCAAACTCACTTTTTTGTTTGTTTTTTTTTGTTTTTTTTTT
>VYXD01006429.1:60787-96159 GCA_013397195.1 Hylia prasina
TGAGGGTTACAAAGGATAGATTGTACAAGAAAACTAAAAAATTTTAAAAAAGCTTTCTGTTATACTCTTCAAAAATGTAGGTACTTTCATTGAAGTGAAAGCCTGGAATGTGAACAGGAATCACATGAAGGATGTAAGCAAATTCATCTTTTTTTTCACAGCAGATTTGCACAGGATTCTAAATCTAATATTCATATGAGGACATTCAGAGAACTGCAACACACTATTTGACATTTTGTGTCTAAAAAGAGCCACTCCCTAATTTATAAGGATTCTTTTTTTGAAACCAACACCAACTAGGTCTGTAAAAACTTGTATTGTCTTAATGGAAGACTTTTTAATTTTCACATAATTTCTTACACTGTCATGCTGACTTAAACCTGATGTCTCCTAATTTTGACTATGTCATCAAGTTTAGGTTTCTGATTTTGTCACTGGATCAGTATTACAGGGATAAATTGTTACAGTCCCAGGTAATTTTCACCCTTTGATGATTCTGTAACATAATCAGCAGAAAGGAATATGAACCTGGATCTCAGTACCATAGCTCATCTATATGACACATTTCTGCAAACTCAGTCATTAATTGAGCTCAATTCCTACCAAGCAAATGCAAGTAGAGAATGAAGTAGGAATCTGTAAAGTAGTATCATCTTCCACTTGGGTTCAGCAAGGCTTCTTTATGAAATTCTGAAGAAGTCTTTATTCCATTTTCACTTACAGGTGCACTCACTGGACAGTTTACCAGTCTAATAAATGTTATTTTGGGCTGTCACTGACAGGTGTGACTGGTTGGTGAAATTTTTAGCTCTCAGTCCCAGTTCTTGGATGCAAGGCAGCTGTTTGGGTCACACATGGCTATCAGCAATTACAAAGTTTTGATGATCCAGATATCAGTAATTCAGAAAGAAACTGACTCACCTGCCGTGGTGTCGAGTGAGGGCAAACATCTGGGAAAGCCACACCAAGGGAAGCCATCTTTGTAGACCTCAGAATAAAGTAAACATTTAGGTTACTTTCATGCACACGGATACATGTCTATCAGAAGAAAACAACTCGATTAATCTAAGGATAAGTGTGCAGTTTGATGGAATAAAGCCTAATATTTTTCTTCTTACTGTCTATTCACACGTATTTAAAATATAACCACTCGTTTGAGTTAAAGTTTTTTTATTTTCAGTTTGTGTACAGCCTTCATCAAGTGAATTTGAGTGTTTGTATTGTTTATTTACTTTTTTTTTTAATGTTTTACTTAGTTCCTATATTAAAACATTACATGTGAACACACTTTTACCTCAAGCATAAAAATCTCTTCAGGGTCAACCAGACTCCAAACCTCTTCCTTTACTGTGAGACTGCTTTGGATATTAGACTAGGAAATGGGTGCAGAAGTGCTGATAACCATCTTGCTTTAGTGTCTTTAGCAGTATTCCCAGTCAACTATATTATGGCCTGTGAATTGTCCTAGTAATTGGAGGGGGATGTGGGTACGTTGCTTGCAATAAAACAGTATAGTCATACTTAAATTTAAACAACTTACTATCCTTTATTGTTTTGTTTTCCTGGACTGTGCAAATCTAATCTCAATACTCAAGGTTTAGGATTTACCACAAAAGAAATCTGAAATACAGCATCAGTTGACACAGGAATCAAAACTCTTCAGGACTCACAAAGAAGAGTTTGTAATTGCTGCCTGCTGCTAATCCTATCAGCTCATATTAGTGAAACATGCTATAGTGCTGTAGGGAAGTTGTCAGGATCTGGTTGCAGGACTCAGCCTTTAGGAGAGGATTCAGGCTAAGCTTAGGCTGTACATTGCCACCCATGAGCCAAAGTACATCTATTCTACTGAGTGACAGACCTCTGAGGGGGAACAATGTGCATGAAAAAGAACATGCTTCTTTCACTGCAGTGCTATTGTTACTTGGTTTAACTTCTTAACCTCCTCCCTATTAAAGTTTCATTCAGTCATAAAAAAGATACCTGTAGTTCTTTTTCAAATCTCTATTCCCAAAAAATGCATGAAATACTACTTCATTCCTGGTGATAAGTTTAAAACAAAAAGCATTCTTTTTCTTTGCTTTTATTCTTTTCGACTTTGCTATATTAGGCCCTATTTTTTTAAAGCTTTATTTAGACTTGTTCTGAAAGAAAGTGACTGATGGAAATAAATTACTCTTCTAACTTAATCACACAAAAAATATGTTAATTAGATTTTGCTAACACCTCCAGCAGTTATAAATCATAGCAGTTTGCAAATGTAACAAAGAAGAGTGCTTATTCTTTCAGTTACTTTGTGATTTGCAAATTTTCTTTATTACCTTTTCTGTAGGAACCTAATAATGAAAATATTTGTTTATCTGTGCGCTGAACCAGACATAGTCTTAGCTTGAAGCATGAAAGTATTGTCTCAAGTAGAATTAATCCGTCTTTAAAAGCTCAAATATTTGCTATCAGGGCATATGTGAAAAGTTCACAAATTTGCTAACCAGCATGTTTCTCTGCTTGTAGGCATGGTCAGGAGGGGAATAAGTACTCATAAGAACTAAGTCTATTGTGTAAAGCCACAGTTTTATTTCTGTTGTTCATCTATTAAGAAATATTCTTATATGTGTTAAAAATGTATTTTTTTTTTCTTTATTCAAACCCCGTAATCCTTATAGAATGATATACTTGGGATTCCTTTCTATTTTTTTAATCCTTGACACTTTTCATATTGCCGCAAGAAGACACCACATGACGTTAAGTCCAGGACAAAATATTTGGGGCAATATAAATTCTCTTTTTCATTTCTCTCTCTGACTGTGCTCCATGAAGTGAAACTGTTACCGTGTTGCCACAAAGAAAAGGTCCAGTCCTGCAGTGAACTGCTGATCCTCTGCTGTCTGAACTTGGGTTGAGGGATTCTGTGATTCCAGCACAGCCCACGTAAACTGCACAGGAGGAGCCCTCAGAGGGCTCGCCTATGTAGGATTTTTGAAGCAGATTATAAACCACATCCGGAACTCATTAATTTGTTTTTCACTGTCAAAGAAAAATGTCTTTCTTTTTTTTCCCCCTTTTTTTCTTGTAAATTGTGTAATCCTACTTTGAATTATATGAAACCAGTTTCAGGGTTTCACAGGAAAAAGTAGCTAATTTGGAAAATAACTATACATTATTAGAAATATATAAACTTGTCTTTTTAAAATTAAAACTACTCCACCAGAGAAGTTTATTTCTTATTTATTTCAGTGAAGGGGCAGAGCATTTGTTATATGCTTATAACACTTAGACTGAGGTTTGGCATTTTTATTTAATTGCATAAGAATGAAAACTGTATTTCTGAACATTAGCTAGAGCCAGGGTGAGTGCTGGCAAAGATTAACCAAGCTTCTTAAAACACCTCCACAGTGCCTTGGCCATGACCCTTGACACCCAAGTAAATGCAGAGGTGCATCTATTCAGAGCTGAAAATGGAGATAGTGACAAATTATAAGATGCGTTTTACAACAAGCCTTACTCATGGCTTATTTAAAAACTGAAATTTAGATTTTTAGCTACAGTTATTTTCTGGTCTTCTTTTTCAGGCTGATGCAGAATGAAGTGTAGATTTGAATTTACTTTTTATTGCTACTGAAAGACACCTGACTGTAATATAAAAGGAATCTAGAAAATACTATTTTTCTCAAAAATGTTTTTCAAACCATTGGTCGTAAAAAATCAGAATTAAAAAAGATTATGTGTGTTCTTAAATTTGGGTATGCAAACAGTACCACTGCAAACAATGGCCTTAATCATATGCTTGAAAGTAAGCATGTGCAGAAATCTCTACAGGGTCATGACCCCATTCTCTATTGCTCCAGTTCGCAGGAGGCCAACCTCCTTGACCTTGCCAGCCAAAATCCTCTTGTCACTGAGAGCTGTAAGATGCATAGCTCACCCTTCCAAGAGCCAAAGTGAATATGCCCCCACCAAGGCCCTTTGATGGCTGTTAGTGTGGGCTGAACAAACTCTGTGTGTCTGTGAGTGAAAATGGTCTCCTACGAAAGAGTGCAGTGTGAACACTGTCATGTTCAAGGCAATAGGTCTCAAACAGTGCATTCTCTGCCAGCTCAAACCATACCCACATTAATCTAATATTCATAATGACACCTATGTGCTAGTCGATCTTGAAAGCAGTCAGTAGTTTGTTTAATTATCTGGTCTAGATGAAGTTAAGCAGGTGATTAACCTGATACTCCACAAAGTGCCTCTGGCCCATATCTGGAATGGATCCTCCTTTTTTTACAATATGACCTCTGTAATATTGTAAAAAAGTAAGAGAGTAAGAAAAAAAAGTAAGAGAGTAATTCTCTCTGTTTTCCTTTTTTAAATTGGAACAAAGGATTTTTAGTTAAAAAAAGAATCAGACCCTTGTGTCTTAAATAGTCCCTCTAAAGGCAAGTAAACTATCCAATTTCCTACAATAACTGTAATTTATTTACTTTTTATACTATATAGTTAAGTATTTCATTTTATGCAAACCTATATACTTCCAGAATGAGAGTTTTAATTCATTTAGATCCCATGAACTGGCTGTTTGGATATTTGGAAGTTATTTTGTACTGTTGTGCTCAAAGGTGCCCAGCGATTGGGAAAAGACCAGGGCAGCCCTCCCATCCCACTTGAACAACATGACTTCTGTGCTGGAAAATAAAAGAAGTTTTACTTGTATTGGGCATATGAGAATGTGCTGTAATAACACATTTACATTATAAGTGTTTTTCTCTTTAAGAAACTAAATCTACATGCCAAATTACAATTGGTATATGTGTGTAAACTCTCCAAGTGCAATGATGCAGAAAACATTACACGTTACCATAGTAGGACATTAAATAAAAGCTATTTTAAAATAAATAAAGCTAAATAAAAGTTATTTTAGTTATTTTTCTTAATTACTTTGAGTTCAAAAGAGAAATAGATTAGTGGCTAATAAACAGAATCACACACAAAAATAAAAAATTGTTGTAATTATATTCATGTAAACATGCACACTTTACATAAGTACTGGAAATAAATACAATATTTGAGCATAAGTGCCATACAAAAGTGTATTCAACTAGAAATAGAGAAGTCAGCTCTATTTTGCATCCTCCTTAGAACAGCAACAAGTGGTATGAGTAGAGTTCAATATTAAGGCAGACACACCAGCAGTCCGTTTTGTGTCTCCCACTTTATTTGAACAGAGTAAAGGCAGTATAAAAGAAAAATGGATGAATAAACAGGCTGCATTGTCAATTATCATGAAAAAAAATCTTCATAAGTATGTAATCAAAATATACAGTGGTAGATTCTGCTGGTTTATATTGATGTAGATCCATAGTAAGGAAAAACAGTGGTGTTACTTTGGATTTGCTTGTGCAGCTTAGAACTGAATCTGGACCATAAAATTTAACAATTTATATTTTGCATCAGATGGCATTGTATATAGTCAAGCACTTCACAGTTTTATAAATAGCATACATATTGTAAAAAGTGATGCAAATACAGCATTTCATGTTTTTAATTTTCACATTATTACCATAACCATTGCACTGTTAAAACTACTTAAACAGCCACCTCTAGGTATACACCTTTTTTGGAGATCTTTTTTTGTTTACTTTTATGGTAGAGTTCATTCAAGGTACAATGAAATAGCTGATAAAGGCTATGGAGGAGAGACCTGTAGGGAAGGATAACGATCTCACTGTTATGAATACAGTCTGCAGTCTTTCAATCCAGAGAGTAAACAGTTTTTCAGAATCAAGAGAGAAAAGCAAAAGGTCTCTGATGGCCAGGCTGTGCTGACTCGCTGTGCCTCAGCCATCAATTATACACTGAAGAGTACAAAACTCCTTTCAGACCACAATGCCCTGCAGCTTCACCTGGAACAGTCACTGAGAACAGGGACTTCTGGTTTTCCCACTGCTACCCACTCACTGACAGGCTGTGTTCAAGGCTGAGTGTTTAATCTGTAAGTGCCTTTACAGAGCTGGTCAGAGGTGCCTCTCAGAGGTGGTCCTTGCAGCCCCCTGGGCAGCTTTCCACAGCCCAGGTTGTTGCCTGCTTCACCTCCTCCTCTCCCCACAGCTACTGATGCTAAGAGCAAGGTGAAGAGGAAGAAAATGATCTCAAAGAAGAAAGGAAGTAACTGAGAAGAGGGTAGGAATCAAAGGAATTGTGAAGACGGGAAGAGGATGAAGCTATTACTAACAGTAGTAGTAGTATTAGTACTACTACTGATATATAAGATAGTATTACAATTATATATTAATATAATGAATAATAACAACAGTAACAATAGGATGAACCCCCAACAAATGTTTCCTGTCCTTTTACCACTGCCTCAGAAGCTATGCTGATGGGTACCTGAAATGCAGCAATAGACAAAGATTGTATTTGCTTACACCTGCATTATTTTTTTGCTTTTGAAATATTTGAAGCTACTCTAAAAGAAAAAAAAATTAATTAGGTGGCCAGTAAAGTTTCTAATTGATATTGGAAATCATCATTGCCATAGTTAACTATTCTCTTAATATTTTTTTCATACGCTAAGTGAAACCCATAATACTCCTTTTGTGTTGACCCTGGGCTCTAGTGAGCATGGAAGCAACTGAATTTATAAATTTTTATGCACAATTCACATCTGAAGCCCACAGGTCTTTTCCTCCAAGGTCTGTGTAAAAAAACCACTATAATTTGACCCTACAAGATAGGACAAAATTATCTAACCATCTCTTAAATAAAGTTCCTTATTTAAACAACCACATTAGTTTTTGCAGCAGTAAAACATGTAAATAGTTTCAACTGCTTTCTTAATTTTACACTATATTCACTGGATTCTTGATACTTAATTTAAGTGAAATAAAGCTTCACATATATATATACATTTGTTCAGTTCACTTTCTCACAAATATTACCTGACAAGTGGCTGATATGCATATACCACCATCACCTCAAACTCTCAGTGTTCAGAGAAAAATAGTAAATTTGCAGTACAAATCACTCTGGTTTCAGATATTTCAGTATGTGCCTAGATAGCTAAAATGACTTTCTATTTCAGAATTAGGACTAACATTCTGTGCATTTATTTGTATTTTTTATGCATTAATCATACTAACATCAGACTATCAAAAAGCCAAACACAAGCTGTATAACAAGTTATTCCAATTTTCAACATCAATTTTAAATTAAGAAGCACTCAGTTCTGTTGTAGTCAGAGATTGTAATATTTCTTAGTCTCAGCAGTTTTAGGCAAAAACTCCTGCACATGATATGGGACTCAGAAGACACGGGGAAGTTTAAACTAAAAATGAAATAGTACTAAAGAGACAACAACAGCATAGTTTTTTTTGTTGTTGTTGTTAATCCAATGTTTGGGGCCTGCATCAATTTTTAAAGTTTTCAAGGATGGTAACAGTGAAAAATGTAGGAAAAACTGACTGGGCACAGTGTCTACAACATCTTTTACCCAGGCAGGTTCATTGTTGTAATGTTAAAGCTGCAACTGAGACAGATGAAAAATCATTCTTCAGACCTCAGTGTTTTTTGTGGTGAAAATATACCCATGCACATTGCTGCACAGAGGGTTGTGTTTCCAGTGCTTCCAACTCATAATTTTATTTCTGGTCATAAAGTAATCAGTTTTCTTTAAAAAGCTCCCACAATACATAAAGACACTCGTGATCTGCTCTGTCATTTACTGCTGGGAAGAAAAATAGGAGAATGAAATACAGTGCCCTTCAGAAGCTCAGAACTAAAAAGGCAAGTACACACTAAAAATCTTCAAAAAAGGCAAAATAACAAGAAAACAAAATAAATAGATTTCTTAAAGACATGTTTATGATCAGGAGATTCACAGTTGTTCTCGGAAGTGTTAGTAAGGCACTCACATTTTTCTCAGTAAACATGAACTAGAGCCCCAAATGTGACTAATACTATAATAATAATGCTCTCACACACTTATATCAGTAGAAATACATACAAGATTTTTCAATAGGAAAAACTGCTATAAAGGAATACTTAATAATAAAAAAACCCCTGCTTAAATTATCGCATCACATCTTTAAATTTAAAAGTACCTTACTTAGAACCTCTGGGATGAATTTCTTGTTATCATTTTCAATAGCTCTTATTTTTAGTAGTACACAGTTTTGACAGGACAGTCAAGTGACAAAAACTACTCTGAAATTTGGATCATCCTTGTAAACAGTTCTAATTAAAGAAAGGAAATAAAGGAAAAGGATTTAGAAAATATCAAATATTAAATTCTTTAAAAAACAATTTTCTTTTTCAAAAAGACATTTTCAGTACAAAACTGCCAACACTAGTTAAAACAGATAATGCAGAAACTCAAAAAAATAATCAAACAAAATATTTCATTTTGAAACAGCAAAGCAGTCTCTTTAACCTGGGGCTCTGTTTTATTTTATTTTTTATTTTTCTTCTAGTTAATACCAATTTGTTCCAAACTGAAAATATTTTGGTTTTTCTGATTAATCAGGCAGCCTGAGAAAATGGTTATTCCTTTAATTAGTGTTTTATTTGGTCTGTAATCCTCTTGGTGGAAATACAGAATACTTAGTGTCTCTCTGTGCTGTGTACTGAACATGGACTGGTGTAAATACAGAATACTTAGTGTCTCTCTGTGCTGTGTACTGAACATGGACTGATACCTCCAAAGGCCCTAGTGTTGGGTCTGGAATCAGGAGAAGGACTCTTGCAGCAGCAGGGACATCTGGCTGAGGCACCATTCCTGGCTGATTGGCAGGGTACATTGCCTTGGAGGTGGCACGAAGCTTTCAGGAAGTGCTGCTTCCTGACCTGTTTGTTTGTTGATGTAACTCTATGGTCTTTTTGCGCCTCAAGCTCCTGGCTTGGGTAGGATCTTGGGTGGGATCTTGTACTTGTGTCATCTTCGTGGATCTAGCTCTTTCAATGCATGTTATAAATACATTTTTGTGGCTCAGCTTGGAACATTGACCTCTGTATTTTTACCTTGTGTCTTTTTTTGGAGGAAGTTTTTTGACTGGATTCAGCATCCTGAGGTTAAATTTCAATTGAGTATAACTTGCAGGACATCACTCTTAGAGAGAGCAGAATAGTTTATATTACTATTATTTATATTACATGAATGAGCAGATTGTTCCAAGGCTCTGCCAGGGTCTGTGCACACCTCAACCTCTTGACTTATGTGAAAGCTGAAAAATATCCTGCAAACTTTTCCATTTCTGGTTAGGATTTAATCGAGATTAGTTAGAGATTCTTCTGTTTTCTTCTCTTAAACAAGCCCAGAACAAGGTATTAAAAGCTGTTGGTATCATTCTGCTGCTACTAGAGGCAATCCTAATATTTCAAGCTATATCTTCACTGTATTAATTACTCCAAACACACATGATGTGCAGGAATATGGAGGTATTAATGTATTGGTCTTCTGGATTAACTCAGCTTGCTCCATTAGTAAGAAAACTTGAAAGTAAGAAAAGTTGCATTGCTGCAGACAATAATAATATCAGTGCAAAAAGGAGTATCAATCCAATAAACTTTTGGAAGAAAAAGAAAAAACAAATACTGTTTTCAGTAGCAGAGTGTGTCGTGTCCATGTCTTGCAATTTTGCCATCCCATGTACTGCACTACCTCACACAGCCATTACCTGCTGTTTGTCACTCGTGAATGGGTTCAGAGGAGCTATGGGCTTGTTCCTGTGCCTGGGGCCACATCATCACAACTGTGTCTCCTCTAAAGACAGAAGACATATACAGTAAATTAGATTTATCTCATTACCTCTACATTTGTTGGCCTCCGCCCTTCCTCAGAAAAGGGTAAAAAAGAAGCCTCTTTCTTAAAAAATTCTGTAATTAGAGTTCTTATTATTAATATCAGAGCAGATTAAGCCTAAGAAACATTCATCATATATACATACAGAACTTCTAAACAGTAAAGTAGGTCAATGGTCACTTTGCCTAAACTCTTCCAATTTAGTTGGAAAAAACTGTTTAGCATCAGGCGAGGCTGTTGGAATGTTGTAATTTGGTTTCAGTTTGATGCCTGGTGCTGTGTCTCCTTGAGCTGGGTGCTCTGTTGCTGGCTGGAGTGCAGGGGTCAGACCAAGGCTGTGACACAGCCACGGGAGCTCCCCAGCAGCTCCCTCCTCCCCAGCAAACACCTGCACGTGCTTGCAGGCAGAGCTCAGAGATAAAGGCTGGCTTATGCCTCCTGTCCCCCTTTGTATATGTGTCAGGTAGAATCTGTAGGGAATTAAAAATTATTTGTAAAAATAGGAACTTAAAAGGAAATCTGAATATCCTAATGACAAAGTTGAACGTACATGAGAATAAAGACTGCATATCTGTGGACAGATATACCAAACACATGGAAGAAAATGGGAAAATTCACATACAGTTTACAGCTGTCCCAGGTGCTCAGTACTCAGCTTGTTATTGCTGGAGAAAAAAAAGTGGTAAAATCACTAAGATTTAATAATGAGATACTACCATTGAAATTTTTTGTTCTGGCTTGGTTTTGGTGTGGTTTGGTTTTGTTTTCTTTGTCAGAACAGTTCTCACTGACTTATAAGCAGGAAAATGATAAGATCTTTATTATAATACCAGGAGATTTTTTGTAGTTTATGCATTTAAATGGAATTATATGTAGAACTCTTAGAATGGAAGATTACTTATTTTTCAGGAAGTCTGAATCTGGTAATTGAAGATTATGATCTCGTCCTAGATTAAAAGAAGTTTTTTCCTTACAGCATCTAAGAGGAAGGGAAAGTGATCCTATTGATTTTAAAGGATTTTAAATTAAAAAAAAATAAACAGACAACTCCCCCACAAAACAAAACAGAAAAAACCACCAAACATAACATTTATAACTTCCCACAGGATTTTAAAGTATGGTGATATTCACCAAGAACAGACGACACCATGGGGAAGGATAACCAATTCTCCTGAGTGGGGTTACATACCAATATTTTTTCATGTTCTAGAAGAGTAAGCCAGCACACCCTAGATTGCTGATAAAATCCCAGGGTAGTTCTTAAACATAAGGTAATCAGGTCTCTTCTAACCTGAATGATTTTATGATTATGTTTCTACTCTATAATAGAGTCCTGGCCTGGGCCGCTGAATCCAGTGTTGTGTGGAGAAATTCTTGCTGACCCCAACTGTCCCTGCAGCATGTTTCAGCTCACAGCCTTTCTTGTGCTGGTCCAGGACTTGGAGGGAGGCACTATGACACGTAGAGAAACATGAACTGTTTAAGAGCTACGGACAACTGAGAACCAAAAGCTAACCATCTCCACTAACTTTTTATCCAAGCTCCATCATACACAATGAAAGAGCAGGGTATCCTCTTGTCGTAGGGTGACTTTATGAAGCATACATTCCCCAGTGTCTGTTCTGTTCACGCTGGATGTAAGTTCTGCACCTTTACGACCGGTTCCGAGAGCGAAGGGGGAAAAGAAGCGCAGTTTGTTTGCAGGCCGTGCCCTCACTCCCCACATTCTCTCTCACAGACAGCGAAGAGAGCTCTCCTTTGCATTGAGTTTGTTTTAGCTGGCTGAGGCAGAGAAGTTCCTTAGACTGTGGCTTTTCCTTTTCTTGGAGCTGTTCAGCCCTGCTCTGGACAGAAAACCCAGAAAAATACCAGGAGCTCACACCTGTGCCCCACCGGGGGCCGGGACAAGGCATTTTCCAGCACAGGAAGGACTGATAAGAGACTGAGTGAGCTGAGCTGCACCCCACAACAAGGACTGTCTGAATTTGCCATCTCTTCAGAACAGCAAGTGGAGCTACACCCCATGACAAGGACTGTCTGAATTTGCCATCTCTTCAGAACAGTGAGTGGTTTTATTGTTTAATATTATTAATTTTTTAATGCTTGTGAATACTTTGCCTGTTAAATAAACAGGGTTTTTTTCACTTTTCTCCAAGGAAATCTTTTCCCAGTCCAGTAGGGGGAGGGGCCATTTGAATCTGCCTTCTAGAGGGACTCTGTCAGAAGTTTCCTCCCAGATTTGCCCTAAACCAGGACACTTCTACACAGGTAATACCAAGGTGAGCCCACACTATGCTGTGCTCTCATACCTGTTTCACAATGTACTCTGGGCATTCCTGAAACACAGCAAAAAACAGACTTGTTCTTGTTGTGAATAACTGATCTGTTCGACACCTCGAAATTTTGTTTATGGGAGGGGAGGGACTTTTCTGGCAGAAAATGCTCTTTAGTTCTGTATTTTTATATTTTTCAAATTTTTTATTTCTTTTGTCTAATTAAATTTTTATTAGTACTGTTTTGATGTTAAATTTCCTTACAAAATACTGTGTACATGGTATATCAAAATTGTATTCAGAAATGAATATTTTTCTACGTATGGTCATTGGGAACTCGATGATCCAAAGTCAGTGCTATTTTCTTTCCACAAAAAAAGTGCAAAAAATTGTGGCATTTTACTGATTTACTTACTTGTATTAGTATAGCAACCATAGGAATTCTGTCCAAGTAGGTAAGGAGAGATGAACCCCTTATTGATAAATTACTGGCAGAAGTGAGGAAAAAAGCTTGCTGAAAATATTTTTTTATGATCAGTTCAGGAGCTGGCTATGGATTTTGCAGCAGAGTCTGCCCCATGAAACTGAGCTGTGACTCATCTTGTTTTTGTGTGGGGGGTAAAATAATTTTTATCCAGAAATAAGAATGTTAAAAGTGTAAAAATTCTTTACTGATGCAGCTATGATACCAAATATTATTTTAGGTTATAAGAACATGGTGGCTTATCCTCTAATATTTCTCTTCATGGTGGATGCAAGGAACCTATGTTTTTCTGTATATCAAAGACTGCCATAAGAAATAAAATTATTGAACAAAAAATGTTATGTTAAAAATGTCTATATAAAAGTCCTTCTGTGGAAGGCAGAGAATAAAAAATAAAAGAATTGTAGTATGCAAAAGTTGGAATGAAATATAGTGGCACAATTAAATGGGATTTAGAAGTTTTCACAGGACTTGCTGGAAAATATACATTGTTTCTATGAGAAGATTTGAGTTTATTAGTAATAGTCTGGGTAAAATTTCAGGATTTAAGAGAATACCAATAAAGCGAAGACTGACACTAACCAGACCATGCTATAAATACCACACAAAGAGACCAAACAAGCCCTTTAGTGAGAGACATGCTTGACGTTCTGCTTCACTGCTAGTCTGTAACAATAGGAAGAAACCTGTTGTCTCTGTAGAATTAGTTCAGTTAAATAAACTGCTCAAAATGCTATTGTTTGGGGCTGACAGCAGCTGCTTACTGTGGTTCCTGTTTATGCATGATCAGCTGATGCAGCTTAGAGTCTGCTGCAGGGTGCCTGTAGCACACATACATTTTAAACTGTGCCATTTGGTATATAGAGTCACTCTGTGTTGCCTTGCATAAATTCCTCTTGGCTTTGTTCTCATCAAGAGGTAAGCATAGCTCAAGAGGCAATGAAAGTTGCTCCTCTAAGGAGAGAATTTCTGAATTTTTAGAAATCCACTTTTATGAAGGTAAATTGGCATATACCTCGGATTTAGTTGCATATAACTCTCAGAGCAATTACACTTTTTATATTTGACTGCAAATGTAAATTTGAGACTGGATTGCTGAATATAATCTGTAGTAAAAAAATGAAAATCAATTATTATTCTGAGTATCAGTATGAAGGCTTTTTTTTTTTCTGAATGGCAGACAAAAATTAGGAGCAAAATTCTCTCGTTTCTTCAAGGAGACTGAACTTCATTCTGATAACGAATATATCTGTTATTAATAAGTGTACATTTTTTAAAGGAACCTGACTGGTTACACTTCTGAAAGCTCCCCCAGACATTAAATAAAACAGACACATTCAAGTGTTTCATTTAGCAGTTGGCCTGTCTTTTACTGCACTTGTGGTGGACATTCAGGTCTGGGAGATAACATAGATATTGATAAACATGTTGTCTGTACCACTTAGGTGATGCCATTCAGCCTTTTCAGAACTGTGACCTACAATATTTTACTAATACAAACTTTGTGCTCACTGGTAATCATGGGATAATAATTCACTAAACAGCTAGAAGAGAGCTCAGCTCAAGCTCCACACAGACATATGTCAGAAACAGATTATAGGGTAAGAGGCAGAGAAAATTAAATTTTAACTCCCTCCCCTCATACATAAACTCAAAAGACTCTCCAAAATAAACAAATATATCCTCAGCTGTTAGAAAAGATAGAAATCAGTAGTGAAAACTGGATTAAAATGTTGGTTTCATGGGGACAGAAGGGAGCAGACTCTCACTGAAAGCATGATCTTCTAATCCATTGCAGGAAAAGCTTTAGCTGAAGGTCCAGCTTTAAAGCTGGACCCCTTCAAGTTCCTAAGCAGTTCGCAATTCATAATAAATGAATAAAGTGAATAATTGAAAATTAATACCAGCACTTAGATTCTTGTGTGTAGCATAAAAGAAAAAAATGTGATATGAAATTCATAGAGATCCTTATATTTTCCAAATTATGCTAAGATATGGAAATCTATCTTCTTAACTCTAACATGTATTTATGTGTTTAAGAGCAGGGAATTGCAGTAAATGTCATATTATTATGCAGAATGTATTTGTAGCTCATTTATATGTTTATAGTAAATTTGAGGTCCAAGAACCAGAATTTAAAGACTAGCAGTTTTTATGAATAAAGACTTCTGATTCAGGTTTTAAACTCAAAAAAACTGACACAAAATAAAAACAACTTTTAGCTAGGCTTTCAGACTAGTATGGATAAGATTCACAAACTGGGGATATATAAATGATATAATTTATCTAGTAGAATAAGAAGTGTCTTTTTTTATTATTCTTAGATTAAAAAAGTAATGTGATGTCTCAAGTCCTTTGTGATTTATTGAGTAACACTGTTTTTGGAGATGAAGTGAATGCTGCATTTTGTGCTTTTGAACCTGGAAGTAGGAAAGAATATATAGGTTGGAGTTTTTTGTTTTTTTTTCTTTAAATCAGAGATAACCCATAGATTTCTACTGACAATAATATGTTCCATTTAACATTAGATTTATATCAACATGCTATTCAGTAGCACAAGATATTCAGCATGATTTTTTAGTATGATTAAAGTATTCACATTCTGAACATGACATTTATTTGAACTTAAATTCATTAAAATACAATTAAAAGGCTAGACAGTTGGAATATCAAATCAAGAAAATTTCATGGCTTGATTCTGTTTATATTCTTCTCTAAGAACTAAGATGACCACGTCTGCTAGTATTTTTTTCAGATGAGATTGTTTACAGATGTAAATGAGAATATAAAATAAAAGTATATATAAATTGGTTTCAAGATGGTGTGTTGAACCACAAAAGATCTCAAATAAGTTTACCAAAGAGGTTAGTGTACAAAATCAAGTAAGATGTGGTAAGGCGTAGGAAAAGGACTTCACCTGGTGTTCCCAGGTAAATATCTGTACCTGAGGATGTAATATACCATGCTTTATTCCAGCCTGTTATCAAAATACACAAAGCATTACTGTCTTTCCTCTAGATCAGAGTGAATTTGGCCAGAACAAGGCCAAGTTCTTATCATGATAATCCCCATGAGCTTAGAGCAAGGAGGTTTTGGCCCATGTTTAATTAAAGCAGCATTATGGTACTTAGACATCTGTTACATTTGTACATTGTGGGTCAAGGGCTCAGCTCAAGCCTCTCTTCTGAGGTCTGTATGGCCACTGCTGGGCCTTTTTTCCCCCTCCAATACTTTTCATAGCTAAGTCATGATTTCCACGTTCAAGGACACTTTCCCTCATCAGGGAAAGGCATGTAACTTGGTTCTCAGTTTCTAACATTTTGAGATTTTAGGAAGCCTATTTAAGAAGAGAAACCTTCCAAAGAAGTTTAATGAGCCACAATGTGGAACCAGTAATGGGGAGATATGCAGACTTCATCTTTAAGTCTGACTCTTAGAATGATAAGGTAGGTATCTAAGCATTGTAGTTAAGTACCATGTTCTATTGTCACTATTTGAACCCCTGCAAACAATGTTTTTCCTACATTTACATAATTCTTAGTTATTTCTATCTTTTATTTTACATCACAGATTTTGGCACTTTTATTCCCTTCCCGCCCCTGTCCAAAACAACCTAATGTAAGAAATTCATCCCTCTTTATATGATCCTTTAGTTTCAGTAAATGAGACTTATCACATGGCTAAAGATTCAGACATATACTTCCTTAACAAATACCTGTGACATTTGAAGATTGCCCTCTTTTCCAAATTATTTCTGTCATGGCTCTATAAATAAGAGAGAATATTGAGAATATCTGTGTGCCCTGCAGGCACCTCAAAGAAAAGTACCACAACTTGCATTGGAGAATTTTGCTTTAGATCCACGTAAAAAGTTTTAGCTGAAGTGTTTTGCTAAATTAGCCCCTCGCTGTGTGAACACAATTCTTTTAAGAAAAAAGAGGTTGTTTACCATCCAGTCTTACATTTTATTGGGTTTTTACCCTACTACCAGTTTAGACCTGCTTAGTTTATCCAAAACAATTAATGAATAATGGATTTATTTTAGAAATATATTGGTGAAGCTCATTCCATCTATTATTAGTACATATATGGACTTCAAGTGATCAGGCAATAAATTTTGATACTTGTATCCTTACTGACTCTTGAGAAGAAGAAAAAAAAATTCATTCCCATTTTCAGAAATGCTTTACACTAGTAAAGAATCTTTCAAACAATGAACAATGAAGCCTCACTTCTGAGTATAAATAATTTTTTCTAACTTTTAAAAAATTTCATCTGTAAAATTTTGAGTCTGAACTTTGACGTGACATGAAGGAGTATCAAACCCTGCTATGATTAACTGTTAGGTATACTCCCGAGCAGCTTTTCCCACAGTTTTAGGAAGGAGATGTTCTGCCTCAGTGAAGAAAGAATCTGAAAATTTCATAGTGCAAGGCTTTATATTCTAGAAGGATATAAAAGAAACTATATATAACCTAATCAGTTTGTTGAACAGCAAGTATATTTCTTTCAAAGTAAATAGCTTCTGCAAAATATTATTTATATAGTTCTTGAAAATTGGTTTGAAGGGTTGTTTAGACAATCTTATTATGTATATAGATAAAAACTTCCATCAAGAAATTATGCAAAAGAAAATGGACACACCAGCTGGATAAATCTATCATACATCGGCAAAAAGCAACAAGCACTTTTAATTAGCTGAGTGAATGTAGTTTGTTGAATGTTGAAAGCACAGACTCACTCATATTAAAATGTGCCTAATTTTCTGTGAAAAAGTCCCATCTGAGCAGCCCTGACCATAGTCAATCATACTAAAAGCCACTGGTGCTTTATTTGATTTACCAATATAAAATGCAAATGAGGTGATTAAGTGGAGTGGCAGACATAGTAGGGCCTCTTTCAAACCATCAAGTTAAATGCAAGCAGACAGCAAACTGGCTGTGCAAAGAAAATTTTAGCATATTCGTTTGATTAGTGCTACAAAAATTTAATTAGGTTGGCTAATTACTTGACAAATTGCTCTACACTAGAGAAAAGGCAGAGCATGTTTTATTCCTGCAAAAACTCTGTGTGTGTTTTAGCCCAAATGCTATCTGCCAATTTGCAAAAGCATTATTAAATGAATGAAGAATGGTACAACAGTCTCCAACAATGGTGAATTGTTTAATGCATATAATTAGAGAAGGCGCACACCACTAGATCCATATGTCCATGATCCCTCATGTCTAAAAATATTTAACACAATATTTCTAGAAAAATGCTGTCAAAACAGATTATTACAAGGTTATCAATTCTTCATAAGAAGCAATATATGGAAAACACTCATTAGAGGAAAACACGGCTCATCCAAAGCAGAACCTCTTCACCCAGATGAACTCTATCCAATACAGTAACACTTTGTACGTTACTAAGAGGAAATAACATACACTGTGCAGCTAAGGCATGTGTCTCTCGATTTATTGTTAAGCAATGCCAAGAGAATTAGTTCTCTGGGAAAGGAAAAAAAAGAAAAATTTGGAGGAATTTCACATTTTGCAGTTTTATTGGTGTGAATAGGTGATATAAGAAGAACATCAGGGCTTTAGGTAGAATAATACAGTTTTCTTCTTGTTTGTCTATATGCATTCACATGCCACAAAAGCTGCCAATTTTTATTCAGGAGACTGCATTTGCTTTTGCTGGCATTCAATGTAACTAATCAGCCTCTACTGACTCAAACATCATGATAATATAAATAGATACCCACTTTATCTACTCAAGTGGAAAAAATAAGTATCATATTATATAAACATAATACATTGCAATTGGCAATTAGATACTGCATTTAACTCAGGATAAAACAATGTCTTAGGAAACCAAGGAATATGTGAGATCTCTTTTAACAATCATCATACATGTGCATGCAAGAATAAAATGATATTTCTTGCAATTAGCTGTTCTCAGCTTCTGTTCTACCTTGCCAATATACTTTTAAGTGTACAGTCTTAAGTGAGACATCAAAAACCCTAAATCAAATATAATTTCAGGTTAACTCAATGTAAGTATTAGTCTGTGACCACAATTGTTTCCAATATAATATATGTTAAACCAAGTTTTAATTCCTTTGCAGTTTGTCTGAACAATTGTTAAGCTCTATTCAATATGAAGATAAATGGGCTTTCTGATGATTTTAAAGGGAAAGTACCCAAACGTGGTATTTCAGTCTTTACGTCCTGATTCTTTAATATTCATGCTTTTCAAAAGATGATGCTCATTACTGCATTTACAACCTTTGTAACAAAAATTAAAAGATTTGAAATTCCTTTTCATTTAAAAAGCACTTGTTTATACTGAAACAATCCAGAAAGAAGATAATAATGATAACAATGATAACAATGATAACGATAACAATGATAACAGTGATAATAATGATAATAATGATGATAATAATAATAATAATAATAATAATATAGTATTGAAATCACTCACAGAGAATAGGAAAAATACAATTTGTTCTAGTACTACCACTACTACTCTTTCATGAAAGCAATAGGAAAAACAATACAGAGGCTAGGCTCAGAAAATGCTCCAGCATCCGAACAACTAGCTTTATCCTAGCTCTCACGTGTCGTGACATTCAGAGGATGGATCTGAATTGAGGTAGAACTTAATATTACCTGCACATTGAGAGAAAGTTACCACAAATTAATTATCCAAGACTGAAATTCCTTAAAATAATTAATGTAAGGAGGAAAAGAGAGGCTTCACCTCACTCCTGTTTTAATGTGTTCACTATAGATATGAAAAACTCTGCAGTGAATAATGGACCTTGTGTGAGATCCTTCAATAAACTGGAACTTTGTAACAAAGACTAAACTGAAAAATCACCATATTTTGAGGACAAATATCTAACAAGCTATTGAAAGCAATGATTGCACAAGCAATCCCGAAGTTTCCTTGAAGGTGTCAATGACAACTTCCTTCTATGAGTGATTGGTCTGCCAACAAGGACAGGTGTCCTGCTGAACCTTGTCCTCACCTCTGGGCAGGAGCTGGTGGGGAAGGCGATGCCCCAGTGCAGCCTTTACTGCAGTGACCACCAGATGGTAGAGCTTGAGATCCACGTGGCAACGAGGAGGTCATGCAGCAAGATCACCACCCTGGGCCTCCGGGGAACAAACTTGGGCTTCTTCAAGGACCTACTTGGTAAAGTCTAGTGGGAAAAACTCTGGAGGGCAGAGGGGCCTAAGAATGCTGGCTGGTATTCGAGCATCACCCCCTCCAAGCTCACAACAGTGCATGCCAAAAACAAGCAAATCAGGCAAAAACTCCAGAGAGTCCCATGGATAAGGAGCTGTTGAGCAAACTCAGAACATAAAAAGAAGCTTTCAGAAGGTGGATAACTCCAAGCAACCTTCCAGAATCAGATGAGGCCTACAGGGAAGCTGGAGAGGGACTCTTCATTGGGAACAGGACAAGCAGTAATGTGTACAAACTGAAAAAATTGTAAGTTTAGGCTGGATATTAGGAAGAAATTCTTTACTGCTAGGTTAGAGAGGCACTAGAAGTGGCGGCCCAAGAGGGTTGAGGATGTCCCAACCCTAGCAGAGTTTAAGGCCAAACTGGATAAGGCCTTGAGCAATGCAGTTTAGTGGAAGGTGGCCCTGCTCATGGCAGGGAGAATTCTATGATTCTATGCCTTTTTCTACTACTTGTCTTGATCTTGAGCATGCTATCTATGGCAACACCACATGCATGAAAATGGAAACAAGGGGACATTCAGATCCAGGAAAAGAGAATCGTGGTTTCTCAAGAAATGCCAACCTAATATCTGTGTGTGTTAAAGGACATAAGGAAAATAAACTTCCTATTTGATTTTTACTTCATATGTTTTGAAAAGCAAGGAGCGATTTGTTAAGATATATCTTAAATGGCTATGGAAATTAATAATGCTATACAAAATAACTATATATGTATAACTATGTATTGAACAGCTAGATAGGGAAGCCAGAAGAATACAGAAAAATGTTATGAGAACAGATGCTGGACACTATAGCTCTTCCTACAGCCAGCATAGACCAGAGATTATTAAGGATCTTATCAATCAATGTAACATAACAATTCTCAGTCTTCTTTTTGAGACTTTTCCATCATAATTAAGGTCCCTCTTCCCACAGGTGCACATTGTCACTTCCTCTAGGCAAGCCCAATCCTCTAAATTTCAAACTCTCACATGTCACATATATGAGGAACTGAGGTCAGGAGGGATTCTGGGGCCTGATCTCATCTCTGAGTTACAGGCACCAACTATGGGAACTGTACAGTGCCCTTGGGATGCCCTGAGTGGGACCACCAAAGAGAGGGCAGCCCTGGAGCCAGCAGAAGAGGCAGCAGATGCAGGACTGTGTGTGAGGCAAGCTTTCATTCTCAGCGTTTTGCTTTGGCCTTCACTAGCCCAGGACATGTGCAGAGCACCGCTTATCCTAAAGTGATAAATGTGTCAGTATAAAACAAAACTCTGGCAAGTACAGAGCTTCTAGTCTGTTTGATTTACTTCTCATTGCTACCTTTCTCTGTGTGAAACAGGGGAACAAACAAGAAAACAAGAACGCTAAGTACTTGAAAAGATGTTTGCTGCAGCAGGATTAAACATAAAAAATAACAGTCAGATTTCCTATTTTGAAAAAAAAAACCCCTCATTTAAAGAAAGTCACGGAAATAGGAATCCAGTTATTATTTAGATGAGGCAATTAGAAACTGGGGAAGCTCAAGACAAAATAGCTATTTGTTTTGGTTACGGTTTGTGAGGGAGACACACAGGCCTGGAATTGACATTAGTGAGATTAAGAAAAACTTGGTTTACATGCAAATTATAGAGTTGGTGCATGGATTTATGTCTTAACTCTTTTTAAAAAATCTCAACTTAGAAAAGGACTATCTTAAAAAAATTGTTGCATTACCTGATTATTTGCAATTTATTCCTTGTTACAACAAAAAGCTGCTAGACTGGGTTTGGACTTTTTCCTGGTTTCACTTGACTTTTTTACATGTTTTGTGTTTCATATTGTCTCCTTATTATTGGCTCTTTGTCTTGCAGACCCTACACAAAGCTGGTATGCCATGTCATCCCTGTGTATGTAGCGTGATGACATGACTTACGTAACAAGGTTGAAAAAATCTCATTTAATTTCCTCTGTGTCCTGGTCTGTGAAGGTTATGTTACTTTGGCTTTTGTAGAATATCATGATTATGCTATACATTGTTAAAATTTGCATACTAATATTAGATTTTTGCTATATATTTCTGGAATCAAATTTCGGATGGCTACATGGTTTTGAACAAGCTCCTTAACTTTTTAAAGAAAAGATTCTTGTTTCTATTTATTTGCATTAAGACTCTCACAAATGAGTATTTTAATCATCTCATTGTGTGCCATTCTAGATAAAAGGTAATACCTGGTAAAATAAAGTGTACTAGTATGAAAATTGTTATTAAATCAAAATAGTTTCTCTATCTTGGGTCACTTTTTTTCAGTCCTTCCCGTTTCTGTGGTATTTTGTCAGTTATTGTTTCTTTATTTATTAAAATATTTTCTTTTCCTTATTGATGGATACTAAATTTACTCCTGAAAAGTTATTTCCATGCACTCTGAAAAGATGGCAGCAAAATATCGTTCTAAACACATTTGTGTTACTTTTTTTAGACTTATGTTATCTGAGAGAGCTAAGACATTAGGAAAGAGTCTTGATAAAAAGGATCATCTGTACTGAGAATTTGAAAGAAAACAGTGAAATTTAATGCTATCATCATAAATAGCATTCTCTAATCAGTCTCTCCTTTCATGTGAATTTGAAAATCCTTCTTCCCTAGTACTTGCTAAAGGCAATTATGCAAGAGCAAAGCCACACAATACTACTGCTGAAAACTGCCAATAGATCCTTAAGTGTTTCAAACAAGGATTTATTAGATTGCTTACACACTTGTAAATTATAATAACAGAGGACAGCATAGATGATGAGAATAAACAAAAATCTTCCTGGGCAATGCATCTAACAAAACACCATCATAAGTTAATATTTCAGTGATAGTCTGCAGTCTAGTCTTATTCTTGAGAAAATGCCTGTTTTCTTTGATTTCTCAATGTTCCATGAAGTATTAGCTACAAGCCAGTGAAAAAAATTCCAGGGTTTTCATGAAAATAGGAGGATTTCCTTTAAACTTCTGAATATATTTGAGCTGTTTGAACTAAAATCTATGATGTTTGAACTGTCCGTTTCCTCACCTTTGTAACAACAAAGGATTGTTATACTTTACATGTGAGCAAAATTGGATTGTATTCTATGAAATGCTTTGGGCTTACATTTTGGACCTTTGATAGCAAGCAGAACCATGTGAACAAGCCCTGAACATTAAGTTATGAGCTACAGTTTCTTCCCCTTTTACATTAACACAGATCTGAATAATTTTGATGAGTGCAGGATGTTTATTCTTGGTCCAAGCTAATGCATCTGAAAACAAACCTTTGATCTAATACAGCTATTTTTTTTTAACTGTAGGGTTGATATTTTTTAATTAGGGCACATAATTTCAAGGTATGTGTTACAGATGACGTAGCAAACACAGGCAACTTTCCTTTCCTTGTAGGAATTGAGTCCTACAATTGTACAGTTGGAAACTTTGCAAGTACTTGTTTGTAATAAGTTTAATTTTGTATATACTATCTTACTAATTAGTAGCAATAATTAGAATATATTGCTAATATTTTCATTAAAACTTGGCTTCTATCCAAAACCAGACAAAATTTCTAGAATGAACAAACCATACCATGACCACGTGTCAGTTACGTGAAGAAATTTAGTTCTTGACAGACTAATTTCAAAGTACGCTGATTCTGCCTGTGTTGTATAGAGGCTGGTAGCACCAAATCAAATTCCTTAACTTATTTTAACCTCAAATAAAAAGTAATTTTCATCATTTTATTTCAACTTGACCTTCTCCATCTGATTGGATTTTAATCTTCTACAATCCTTCCCTGGAATAGAAATTTTTCCCCTCTTTCCTTATTGTGATTATTCCTTCATCACAATATTTCATTTTAGAGGACGCACAGAATAAACTTCTTTGAAGTGTATGACTGAATTCAAGATCAGATTTTAAAGAAAGGACTGTTGATACCTCAGCTTTAAAAACAATGCAGACATACAGTTCCAGGGCTGGATCATTAACAATCCCTAAAACCCACAGGGATTGACAAACTCTGCAGGTGCCTGAGGCTCCCAAAACACAAAGTTCTGCTTCTGCACATGTCCAAATGTCTGAGTTACAACAGTGTTGAGCAGCCTAGAGTAACTGCCAGTTATATTTACCTACATGAAATCCTGAATCTTTTACTAGAAATTTATCCACAGTGCTGAATTACTGTGAGACACCAGAGTGTTAGGTTTTTTGAGCAAAGAGTGATTATTTTTTGAGCAAAGACAATGTATATATGATATGTGTGAGGTACTGAAGTGCATGAAAGACAATAACTGATATAAGTATTTGAAAAAATGTTCAGCATACCTCAAGGATGGTAGGTTCATTTGTGTGTGTGTGTTTTCTGCCAAAATAAAGAGGCAATGCACTTGAAATATAACTATTTGATACATTAATGTGATGTTTGTTGGTTGTTTCCTTGAAGATGCTCAGAAGGCTGAGGAATTGTTACATTTTCTTTCATCTATTAATAGACAATGGGTGCAAGACTGCTAAACTATGATGTAGTGAAACAAACTCAAAATAAAAATTATTTTTGTGGGTGCAGGGTTCAGTCACTGACAGAGTTAAACCAATGAGATGGTCGACAATGATGAGGATCAGACAATTCAAACTCTTGTAATACTGAGAAGGATATGATGGTAGAATAAGGAAAATAAAAGTGTTCTTGGACCATCCAGTCTGTTGCTTTGCTTCCTTGTGCAGTTTCTACCATTTTATTCCTTGCACTTTTCTTTCCTGACATAAAGATCAGTTTAAACAAAGAGGCAGTATGACATACAGAGTAAAGCAGAGAAGTCCACACCCTGCATATAGTGCTGCTTGCTGGTGATAGCAGTATCTTGGCAAGTAGGAGACTGTGGGATGGCTGTGGCCAGGTGTTGGCAATGAAGGGCAACAGGGCTGGCCTCTGAGGGAAGAGGCTGGGGCTATCCCACGCTGATGCAGGGGGATCCAGTTGGCCCCAAAGCACCCTGACACTGGACATGGCTGAGGCCCACAGTTATACATGTGGTGCCTCTGGCAAAATATACTTAAAAAAGGGCAAAAATGGCGGAGAGAAAGGGAAATGAGGAGGAAAAAAAAAAAAAAAGGTGAGAAAAAACTCTGAGATCATCAAAGTCATTGATGGAGGGAGAGACACTGCTGCAGACACCAGAGCAGATAGTGCCCTGGAGCCCATGGAACCACCACACTAGCACAGGGGGAAAAGTGTGAGGAGAAAGGAGCAGCAGAGAGGAGCTAGTATGAACTGGTCACAGGCCCCATTCTTTATCCCTCTGTACCCTTCATTGAGAGGAGCCAGAGGAGTTGCAAATAAAGGACTGAAGTTGAGCCTGTGAAGACAAGTGGAAGCGGAAGGAATGTGTTTTTTAATTTGTGCCTTAATTTCCTACCATCCAGACCTATTTTAATTGGTAAAGAATTAAATTAATTTTGTCCCAGTTAAGTCTGTTTTGCCAGTGATGGCAGCTGGTATGCTGATACCCTTGAGATAAAATCTCCCTGATTTTATCTCATCCATGGCCTTTTTCTCTTTTTTTCTTCCCTGACCTACTGAGAAGAAGGGGTAGTGAGAGAGTACCTGGAGGGGTGTTTGGCCATTAGCCAGAGTTAACCCAATGTAGAGGTACAAAGGTTCACCTGCTGAAACAGTTAAACAGTTGAGGATCTCACTATCACTGCCCTTCGTTGAAAACAAAGTTGTAATGTGGAAACTACAGCATATTGAACCAAGACCATTAAAATGAGTGGGTTTAGTAAAAGCTCTGAACATCATGGTTTTGGTTGGATTTGATCAACTCAGCACACCAACACTCTGTAGCATACCTAAAGTCCTGCAAAAAAACATGTGTCTCTGTATAGATAAATTCATAATTTACCCAAATTTAACCTTCTACTTTCCTCTTATATGTCACCTATACAGTGTGCTGAATGTCTGTCCTCCAGCACTCCAGCACTAGTTAAATCCTCAACGTGCCTTTCCAGAATGGGCTGGAGCTAACAAAGTATCTGAACTACATGGTGATTTTCTACAGTAAGAAACCTGGACAAGAGCCAGACATTTCATTGTTCACCTATGCCTTGCCTTCTTGGGTAAAATAGCTGGAGACTGTTCCCTGCAGATCTGATGCCTCTGACAATAAAAAATATCTCTACTGTCTTTTCCTCCCTCCCAGAGATCACTTAATGTTCAGTGGTACCTTGCTGTTCAGAATACTAATTGATTCAAACTAGGTTCTGTAGTTAAAGCAGAAAGTTGAATTGTCCTGGGGGTTGGAGCCTTTTTTTACTTGAAAACAAGTACCAGAGCTGGAGAAGAAGCAAAAATCTTTAGAGATCAAAAATCTTATCCAGCTATTTAAGTGATTCTTGATTACTGACTATAGGCCTCAGTCTATTAAATTCTAGTTTGAAATTGAAAATTTGTATGAAGTGATGCCTCTATCTCAACTAGAGAGGTAGTGAAAAGAAGCAATACACCTTTGTTCACTGAGTGCTCACCTTTGTACTCTAAGTGAAAGCATGTTATCCATAGTACTGACAGTGTGGGTGGTGTAATTCTACATAAGACTTTTTGAGGACCCCAAAGGTAGAATTGGCACCTTTGACACTGTAGTCTTGCAATTTCTGAACTACTAATGAATGGCTGAACCTACTTCAAAAATGCTAACTATTTATTATTACAACACTGAAGCTGATTTCATCTGTATCTGGCTAAGAATTCTTCTGGCTTTGAAATTATTATAGCACTGGTCTGGACTGATGGCTGCTGAGAAGAGCAGAAATGAAGTTCTACCTAATTAATCATCATTGATGAGAAACTGAAAGCACCTGACTCATTAAATATAACCACAATGATTTTCCAGCTAGTTCTTATTCTAGCAAATATGATCACTCCTGTTGTGTTTTCATATTAAGTAACAAATCCATAGCCAGTTGCTGTTCTGTATGGACCAGGATATGACTCCTAGTCTGGAAGGAGAATACAAAAGATATTATGGTAAAAAGTATAACTGTATTCTTTCTGAGCTGCAGCAACAAAGAGAACAAGAGTCAGCTCCACTTTGCCTGGAGCTTCAAGGAACACCAGCCAGAAGTATACTCTTGAGGGAGGTGTAACATACATCCATATGTCACATGTGGACAAATGTTTCTTCAAGTACAGAATCACTGGTTCAGTCACAGCTCCTGGATGTTTAGCACTTCACAAAATCAGGCAACTCATTTTGCTGCTCAACCAAGACTTTTCAAACCTAAAATTGCCACTCTTTATTCATTCTCCATTTTTCAGCTTGATAAGAGTGATCAAGTGTGTGAGGTTTTCATACAAAAATGTGAAAATAAATTCAGAAACATTATTTTCATCTGTTATGTAACCACTTCCTTCTGAGAGGCAGATTTTTGTGCCAGTCTATGCTGTCTCTAGTTGATGGATAAGGTACTCCCACACTGAATCACAATGGCTGGGAGAAATTGGAAAAAACTCTCTTGGGAGAGACAGTCTATCCAAAAGTCAAACCTGAGGAAACAGTCTAGCTTCCCTGATATCAAAACCAGATCAGATTATAACTGAATTATGAAAAAATAGTATTTCTACTTTATCAGGCTGAAAGATTTTAAAGTCACTTGTTCCACTTCCCATATAAAAACCATCCTCTTTTCCAGCTTTACCAAAAATACTATTTATTTGTCAAAATTTTCCATTGTGGAGAAAATACATTTCCTGTTGACACAAAAGATGATATATCAGAGATTTTGTTTTTTGACTAAAAAACAGATATTTGTATATACATTTTCTAACTGTGTATTTGGTATATCCTATGTCTTCACACAGACATCTTGAAATTGCTCATAAACACATTAATTTTTGAATTATATTTCTTCTGATGGTAAGTCCTATCTCTCAATATAATTGCTACAGAAAGTCAGATAGTTTTGTGAGGTGATTTTGGTTTTATAGAATCATAGATTCATAGAATCATTAAGGTTGGAGAACACCTCAAAGGTTCCTTTGACCAAACATTATTATATCAACTAAACGATAGCACTACAGGCAATATTGAATGATTTCTTCAATACTTCCAGGGATGCTGACTCCACCACCTCCCTGGGTCCTCTTGGAAGAAGAGACAGACCATGGCCTTTCAGGGAAGAAGAGACTGAATCTCCTTTCAGGCATTTGTAGAGAATGATAAGGTCTCCCCAAAACCTCCTTTTCTCCAGGATCACCCCCCCCCCACAGCTCCCTCAGCTGCTCCTCACAGGACTGGTGCTCCAGACCCTTCCCCAGCTCCACTGCCCTTCTCTGGACTCACTCCAGCCCCTCAGTGTCTTTCCTGCAGTGAGGGCCCAGCACTGGACACAGCACTCGAGGTGTGGCCTCAGCAGTGCCCAGCACGGGGGGACAATCCCTGCCCTGCTCCTGCTGGCCACACCATTGCTGATCCAGGCCAGGATGTCCTTGGCCTTCTTGGCTACCTGGGCACAGCCTGGCTCATGTTCAGTCTCTGTCACCAGCACCCCCAGGTCCTTTCCAGCCACTCTGTCCCAGCGTGTGGCACTGCCTGGGGCTGGTGTGAGCCAAGGGCAGGACCAGGCACTCAGCCCATGATCCAGCCTGTGCAGATCCCTCTGCAGAGCCTTCCTGCCCTCCAGCAGATCAACATGCCTGCAAACAGGATTGGGCCCAACTGGGAACCACACTTGTGACCGGCTACCAGCTGGATGTAACTCCACTCACCACCACTCTCTCATCCAGCCAGTTTTTTACCCATTGAAGGGTGCACCTGTCCAAGCCATAGGCTGCCAGCTTTTCTAAAAGAATGCTGTGGGAAACAGTGTCAAAGGCTTTGCTAAAATGCATGTAGACAACAGTTACAGCCTTTATTTCATCTGCTAGATGGGTCACCTAGTCATAGAAGGAGACCAGGTTACACAAGCAGGATCTGCCTTTCCTTTCCCATTCCCATAGTGACTGGGTCTGATCCTGTGGTTGTCTGTGTGCCATGTGATTGCACTTTAGATAATCTTTTCTCTAACCTTCCTGAGCACTGAGGAAGTCTGATGTTCCTCTGTTTTAGGTGACTTAAGTTGCTCTTGAGTCGACAACCTTTTCATTGCCTCCAAAGGACTTACACCCAATCACAGTGCATCCAAACATATTTGGAATTAGCCTGCATCCATATCCAATTAATTTGTCCCCATTTTTTCAGTTCTCCATCTCAGGAAAAGAATAAAAGCCTGTTAGGTTCTCTTAAGACATACAACTTGTCCTGGCTCAGAGGATTTCAAAATTTCCAGTAGAGGACCATTGTGATTTCAGTTTTCCTTCATAGTGTTAGAGTTTGAATGACCTTTAGCTATAATTAGATTCCCATAGATATGTTTAGATAATTTTTTAAAAGCTCATTTACCAAATATTTAGATGGTGTCACAGTCTGACTTTTAATGCAGAGCATTTTAACCAAATTCCCATATTAAAAAAAAAAAATACACCTGAAGTAGTTTCTTTTTTTCTCCTGACAGTTATTCTTCTGGGGGGCCACAGGGCAGAAAAAATCTGTGACAGGAGAAGTATTTTCTTCATTGAGGTAATCCTAACAGATTAATTTATTTGGCCATGGAGGTTGTTCTTTTTAGAGCACTTTGAAAGCATAAGCAGAGCAAAGAATGCTTGAAAGTGCATGGAATTTGATTTACATTTTTAGAACAAAGAAACAAATGAAAATGTGAGTATTGTCTTTATCTTCAGTGTTATTGTATGTGGTATCCTTCTATAATCTTCTCTTGTAATGATACTTAATAGCTGCCTTTGAGATATTAATGGAAATTGTCACAGGCAAGGGAGATATTACTGCATCTAATGAAGCAAAGGAGGACTGAAAGAAAAAAAGAACAATAAGTGAACTCTGAACAAATAAAAGAATTTAGCTTATTTCTGAAATTTAACCCTTTATATGGATTATTGTCTTAAAATCAAGCTAAATGAATACAATTGCTATTTAACATAATAGTACTCTATTCATGAAACCTTACTGAGCAGTTACAGTACATAGATTTTGGATATAAGAATTTACGCGTATATGTTTGTCAGCCCTTATCATCATTATAACAATACTGCTAAAAATATGTCCATTATTTCATACATTGTAATACATGAATTCTTTCTGACAGAAGATTATATGTACTTCAAATAATTCATAACTAGGAAGATAAATAAAACCATTTTAAAAGGAAAAATGAAGATTTGGGTAGAAAATATGGCTCTAGTCAAAATACAAACAAGGGCATCATATTTAAGCATATATCCCTCTGTCTCTCAGTTGTCTAATGTCTAGAAAAATTACTATTGCATGGCAAGCAGTTGTCCTGACCAGCTGAACAAGAAGCATGTAAGAGGAAACTGTAAGATATAAACTAATATCTAAATAAATATGTTAGCATTTTGTGACAAGTCTTCCACTATTGTTACTTTTTGGTAATGGAATGTTCACTGAAAGACAAGAAATACCACTCAAATAGAAGCTATTCCACGTCACAATAATTTGTTCTCTACTTGTTTTTCCAACCCAGAGAAAGAAAAAAATTAAAAACACTATCTAGTTTTAGTTAGATGATATTTTATTTAAACTGCGTTTTAAAGTGAACCTAAATATATTTAATATTTTTTATCTAAATATATTTAGTTAAAGAATAAAAAATGAAAATTATATTAAATCTGTATTAAGCTCAAATTTTGTTGCAACTGGCTTGAGTAACTACAATTAATGAAAAAATTCATTGAGTATACTGAATGCCTATGTTTTGCCATAGTTTTGTAGGAAGTGAAGTCATGGAGTTCACAAAAGTTGTTGACTTAACCACTAAAAAACATTTTGTTGAAATGATTAATCTAGAAATAATAGTCAATTCTGCAGATAAATCTACGTTTTCTATATTCAGTGTTTGCAATGAAATGGTTCAGAAATGCATGGAAAGTAAAAAAAAGAACAAATCCCCAGAAAGCAAGGAAAACTGGGTTGCTTTTTTTGTTTGTTTGTATTTGATTTTTGTGTATGTGTGGGGGTTTTATCTGTTTTTGTTTGTTGGTTGGTTGGTTGGTTGTTGTGGTGGTGGTTTTTGTTTTGTGTTTTGTTTTGATGTTTTTCTTTTTTGTGTGTGTGTACGTGGTTTAGTTTTGTTTGTTTGTTTGGTTGCTTGGTTGCTTGGGATTTTTATAGTTTTTTTAAACCTTGGCATTGATTACAGAACAATAAGATCTATTATATCTGGAACCTGAAATTGCAATGATTACAAAAAATATGAAGACTTTAATTGAAACTGGTTCATTTTTTAATATGAAAACGGAAAAACATGCTTACAAACCCAAGCATCCTACGTATATACTGTGTATGCACCGTTGTTTTACACATATAAAAAGATTATAAAGTGATTTTTATGTATTTTAATGACGTAATTTTCATCCAACTGGAATTTTAAAATATGAGTAGTAAAAAAATCTCTTAATCACTAAAAGAGGAAATTATAATGTAACTTTCTGACAAGAAAAATGAATTTACTGAATTTTATTTATGAAATTTGCTGTCTGTTCAAATGTATGTACTTAGACATATCTCTTTAAAGAAATGACAAACTTGTCTAATGCTATAATTATGAGACTTATCAGCTGATAATATCAATAAACAGATACTATCCAATAAATCTAAGGAACAAGGGATGTGATATTATATAATAAACAGCTATATATGCCTGCTACAATTACACATATGTGTGAACATAATCAACTTTCACAGGCAGATGAGAATGTTATTGTTTAAGCATGAATAGGAAGAGCAAAAGTCTAAGAAAATAAAGCAAGATAAGAGAGATTAAAACAATATAATTAATTTCTAGATTGTCAGATGATTAACTCAAAATGCTACTATTAAAATCATTAGTTAAAATCACCTCAATTTAAATGTATGCTCAGCAGTGTAACAATTGGACTGCTTCTGAGCCTAGAGGTGATGTAATATTGAAATGAATAAAACAGCAATGAACTTCCTTTTACAGGATATTCACTTGTTGATAGATTCTCAGACAAAGGCAGAGTTTGGCTATCCACATGCAGTGCTCTTAGATAAATTGTTCCAATGTGTTGCTGTACAGAAGCCTGAGATTTCTACTAGAAATCTTAAGGGATATGTGGGAAGCGTGAACAGGAAAGCCCTAGGGAGTATCTATTATGTCTAAAATTGAATACACAATAGATATAAAAAAATAAAATCCCAGCTGCTTATAAACCATATTTTATATATATATATATATATGTATCTATAAAGTCCTAAGCAATCATACCTTTTGTGGTTACTTTAATGGTTTAATCTTTTTCCTGACTTTGAGTAAGTTTGAAAAACAAAAATACCCTGAATGAGCCTGTACTAAGATGATTCCTGAGCCATTCTAGCAAACATGAATTATAATTTTTGCCTGAAATATGTAGCAGGCTAGCTAACATTTTCTGTGTAAAGATGATGACTTGTAAACCGAACACTTGAAACCAATGTTCCATTTAAATCACCTGTACTATCACAGAAGGAAAAAGATACATTTTTCAAGGCTTTGGGGGCATTTGTTGACTCTAAAATAAGTTACAGAACATGCTCTTCATTTCCAGACTGTTAATGCTTATCCATAGCTTAAGTAAGAATACTTACTTTTTCTCTTCAGTTGTGAACATTACAAACAGAGATTAGTGGCCTTTCACTTCAGAGCTGTCAGAGTTAAAGTGACATGAAGCTATTAACATTCTGTTGCAAGTGGCCAGAAGCTTCCTCTGAGATTCCTCTGTCTTTTGTGTTTTAGATTTTTTTTCCCCTGTATCTAAAGATCGCCAAAACCCTTAGTTTGAACTCTATCCATGATGATCACCCATTCCCTTTTAACTTAAATCAGGCCCTGCCAGAGTATCTTCCAATTATTAGTGCTCCTTCACAGCCCCAGATATTATACACTTCAAAATGTCAGATTATCCCATATAGACTACTTTATGACGTTTTATATGAAAGAGTTTAAATGCAATAATTAGGAGGCATCCAACAGATCTGTGAGATGACCAGTTAAAACAGGAAACTTCTATACACCGCTCTTGTTGGATTTATACTCTACTACCTCAGGAATGCACCAAAAATACCTTATAAGTACATATCTCTAAATATGAAACAAAATTCAAAAATTAGGAGAAAAGATGGACAGGAATCTCAAGAAAGATTAAGCAAGGATACACATGTAGTGTTTATAGTTTGTATTCTGTTACTTTTTACACTTTTGGTACTGTACCAAACTCCTAACTGTTTATAAAATCCCTGAGAAAATGAAGACATCTTTCATTTACAGAGTTTTTCAGGACAGCTTCCACAATCTTTGGATAAGATTTAACTTGTGTGAAAATTTGCCCATTATAGAGTAAGCAGAAACAGCTATTCACATATTATAGAGACTTAGTGTAAATGGCCTCCAATGTGCGTGGAATGGAAAAGATTTTCCACTGTGTGAACTCTGACGGAGCATTTTCACCACTGTGAAGATGTGAGGTGAAACTGTGGGTCACTGAATACACTGAAGTTTTGATAACAACTTTAGGCAGCACCTCACGTTATATGAGTTGGGTATAAAAGACTACTTCCTTTAGATATAAACCTGTGGGCTTTGCACGTCCTTTCACACTCTTTTACTTCTTATTCTACTCAGATATTTTCACCTTTGAATAAGATTTCTTCTTATTTTCTTAAAATTTTATACCAAGACTTTCAATGTAGCTCTGTTTATTTAACTGCTCTCATAAATGCTATTAAAACCATGTTGTTTTTACTTGCAATAGAGCTAAACTTTGTGCTTTTAAAAGGCATAAAAATTTTCAAAGAAACAGTAACTTCATATATTGGTTCATAGATAATGTTTCTATGAGAACCTAGTGACATTTACAATAGCAGTCATAGTGAGAAAATAGAGGAAATACTTTTTTCCCTGTTAAAAACTAAATGGTTCTTTTCAACTTGCAGAAGCAACATTTCCCAGCTCTTCATCATTCAGGAAGTTATGGTTTTGTTTGCTTAAAGGTACTAGATTTTAGCAACCTTGAGCTAAAATCCTTGACCTTGATCAGCACTTTTTTTCCCAGTATCTTCCGATGCTGAATGTATCAGTAGCCATTTTACTACTAGCTTGTTTTTAACAAAAATAGTCTGAAAAGCTATTTTTTTAAAAAAGTATTTATTTTTAAAACATAAACAAGCACGCAATTGGAGTCTTGTCTTTAAAGTTTAGAACTCTTTACGTACGAAGAACTCTACTGAAAGTTTAGAACTCTTTAAGTATGAAGAACTCTACTGTTCCCATGCAGAAATAATAATGATTGTTTTCCATGCTTACCTGCACTTTTAAAAAAAGCTGGAATCAATTTAACTGAACTTAACACAGATAGGCAAATGTATTCTAGCTACTTAATTCATATGGACCTTGCAGAAGGTGTTGTCACTTATTTTATAAATTAGGAGAGAGATATAGAGATGAAACCTCAACATAAAAACTGAGACTAGAACTCAATCCTTGTCATAAAAGACCTCACTAATGAATGGATTTGGATGCTGCATGCTTATACCCTGGCATNATAAAGATAAAATGAAAAATAATAAATGATAAATAAGAAATAAAATTTTTTTGAACAAAAATAATGACCCCACCTCCCACAAACCTCTTGGGTTGGTTTAACTGAAGTAGAAAAGATATCCAGGTACAGCAGAATATGATTAATATGAAAACTTAAGAGTCAGAAACAGAATGATATTCCCTCCTTCTAAAACTGTGGGGAAAGAAAGCAAGGAAAACAGCAGCCTTCTCTGTAAATTATCATCTCTGATTACGGGAAAAAAAAAAAAGAAAGAGGGAAGCACGAAGCGTGTTGCAGTGTCACGAGCATTACCTGAGAGCTGCACTTCCCCACACATGGCCTCATTCTGTACATAGTGAAATCAGTAACAAGGGTTCTTCTTGACTTGAGTGGATTCAAGATTGAGTTTATTGGCATTGTGCCCAAGAGGCATCATTGAAACTGTAAGAGCATGGCCAGAGACTCCAGTGGGAATCCATGCACTGACTGAAGCATGTCCTTAAGCAGATATCTGAGTCCCTTAAAGTCAACAGATTTAAATATGTACTTTAAACTGAGAACATGCTTTGTTGAATCTTGGTCTTTGGCAATTATTTGAGACATCAACTTTTGCTTACTTTGCAACTAAACTGCTAAAACATTTAAAAAAAAAAAGTCAGCGATCATTTTTATTTGTTTTTATATGAAAAAAAGAATTTGTAGGAGTATTATTAATTAATAAAATGAAAAGGGCATTCTTAGTTTTATTATAATAAATTATAATGGATTTAATTCCTGGAAGCATAGCAATATCCAGTAAATTAAAAAAAAAAAAAANATTGTCAAAAAGTAAGACCAGCAACCACTTTGCTAAGGAATATACAGAAGTCTTCATTTTAGTTTAAAGTTATTTGAAAATATTTAAAATTCATTCTAAACTTTTGAAACCTCCCAATTACAAATTACAAATTA
>VYXD01006429.1:96434-148214 GCA_013397195.1 Hylia prasina
AAAAGGGCATTCTTAGTTTTATTATAATAAATTATAATGGATTTAATTCCTGGAAGCATAGCAATATCCAGTAAATTAAAAAAAAAAAAAACAGGCTTACGCAAGTTCTACAGATATAAATAGGCCTTGCTCATAAAGCTATACTGTTAAGGATCCCTGTTCTGCAACAGATGCAGAGCATCCTCACAGGTACTTGCAGAAACCTGAAAAGCTGTGAACTTTGTTTTGCAGAAAATGGAGGGAAACAGGTTTCTTTAAATGTGGATACTGCAATTATGAAATTTTTTCAGGAATTTTGGCACTTTATAAATATCTAAAGTTAACTGGATTTGATGGATATTCTGGATCTTATAGAACCAAAATATTTACTAAGATGAATTGCGTAATTCAAGAATTTCATTTTTAGTACAAGTTTCAAAAGGATTTTTACAGGCATATGTGTAGAGACAGGTAGATGGAGAAGGTTTTTAGGTGTAGATATTTGCTTTTTTAAAAAAAAAATAGGTATAATTTAGAAAGATGTAACAGCACTTTGGTACTGTTTGAATTCTTCTTTCACAGTTTATTAACCAGTGTATTTATACTCTTGATCTGTTCACAATCTCTTGTGAAACTTCACTTACATTAATGTTTGATAACTATGAAAACTGAAAAATCAGTCAACTTTAAAAAATTTGTAGATAAAAAAGATTGAACTACCCTAAATTATGATATCACTCTCACTGTTATTTTAAAAAAATTATTCTCAATTAGATTTCCAAGATGCATAAATATGGGTACAAATAATGAGCTCTTTCTGAACTGGTTTAACAAATACTTTCCCAAGCTCCTATGACTTCATAAAACACAAATTTCCATATTTAAATAAGATTATTTGTGGTCATTCTCTTTAAAAATTACATGTATTTCAAGAATATTCTAGGGAGTTTCTAGGAACTGAAGTTGCTTGTTATTGTGAAAGTGAGTGCATTTTATTTTTCTTTGTTTCAGAATGTTCTTCCTTTATGAAGCAAAGCTACTTATTGTCCCCAAGAAGGGACATAATTATTTATTTTAAAAACACCAATCCCTTTTCCTAAAACATCCTTAAGTAATTTATAAGTGCATATTTCAAACTGAGGAGTTTGACAGTGCCCCTAGTGAATCTTGATATACATGCCTTACAATTCATACACAAATGATACTGCATGAAATATTCATTAGGAATACTCTAAATTATGTACCAAACAACGAGGTTACTGTCATTGTCACACTTTTCGTCTGGTAAATATCCCAGTGGGCACAATGAATTCACTTATATCTCACAAAGAGTTTCCCAACATGTTTCAATTATTTATCTTATAGCTACAATCTTCCATGTGCACATTCATGTTTTTGTTTTTCAGGCTTTTCTGAAACACATTCTTATATTCAATGCAGTAAAATACATAAAACTTATAAAGAAAGGAAATAGCCTATACTTAAAAAAAGTGAAATACATTTCTAAATAGTTTATGTGTTTAGACTGCTTTGATATCTGGTCACAGCATAAACAGAATAGACTTCAAGAAGAAATTGCTCAGTGTTTTTAAAACCTACAGAAGGTTTCCCCATTAACTTAAAGCGAAGCACACAAGTAAGAGAATGTGGGAAAATGGGTCTCTACCAGGTTTACAGCAGTCTTATATGATGATAAGAAGAAACAGGTCTGTCATGTGATGAGATGAATGGTGCCATTTGTAACTCCTTGAAAGGCAGATGGGGAGCACATGGTACTTCCTTGGCACATGATGCCAAATGACACTTCATCACTTAAAATAAGCAGCTAGAATTCTCAGACATAATAGATCCATTTGGAAAATGTACAGAACAATGCTAACTTCTTACAAATATTTAACATCTTCTGACATGTCACATGTCATTATTCAATAATACAAACCAGCATAAGCCTAGTTTTTTAAAATAAATTTAATAAAATCTTAAATTCGTCTACCCACACTTTTTAGTGCCTCAAGCTACCTTTAAAGCAGGGATGGCTTGCAGGTACATTATGGAGGCACTGAAGATCCTGTACAATGGAAGAGATAAGGCCTGTAAGAACCAGCTTTTCTAATTTACATTTCTCTTAACCCAACGGTATACAAAAATAATACGTAAATAAGGACAGAAGGTCAAGTTTGAACCTGCCTGGGCTGGTGACAAAGCTAAGGAGAGAATACACATTTGACACTACAATACTAAAAAGAAATTTCTTTTTCATTCTCTGGTTTACCAGGGGTTCCAGGGGATGTAGAGGCTTAAATGGTCCCCCATCCCAGTTTGGTTGGGCACCCCTGCTACTGCTCCACAGCTGGTTCTCCCCACTGTTGATACAGCTGTGAGGATCCTGTGTAAGCACACCAGGATTTAAAAAACTTGTTTATTTTCAGTGAAGGAGAAAGACATGTCTAACCAGGAGTATCTTCCCAGTGCAACACCGTGAATAGAAGTACGGGTACCACAGTTTTTTGTGTTAAAAAAAAAAAAANAGTAGCCAGAGACAGTGAAATGGGAGGTGACTTTCACTGCAAAGCTTACATGGAGGCTGCCTGCAGAGTTTATGTAATATTTTTTTCCCCAGAGTCACTACTTGCTAGCAGCAGGAGCATCCATTTGAAAGAGTGTAGGCTTCTAGATTTTATTTAGCCACAGGTATTGATGTTAAATTTGACAATTTTGGAGAAAACCATGCTTTTTATAATATTGAAAGTGAGGAAAAAAACCCGAACTTTCTAATATAATTTTATCTTTTATAGTTCCAATATTGCAGGATATATTTTCTTTGATAAATGAAAACACCCTCCATGTAAAAAGACATTGATTCTTGTGTTTTTAAAAACATTATTATTATTTTTCCTTTTCTGATTATTCAATTTGAAGAAAAAACTAAATTATACATTTTTATTCTCTTTATTGCAACTACCAGTTCTCAAAATTCATAACTAGTATAAAAAAATCGACTATTTCAACTTATCACTCTTGCAAACAATTAGTTTAGTTTTAAAGCACTAGCCATAAATAGAATACTATAGGGAGTTGCAGAAACAGGTAACAAAAATTATATTAATAAAAAATCTAAGTTCAAAGCCTATAGAAGCTCTAGTTAGCTTAATCTATTTTACAAGAAATCTAAAAATAAATTATATTGATACATCTGTGTGACTGTTAACCCTTTCTGGTTTGTAGACTCTTGGATGCTTTAATTTCCCTAAAGAAAATTCCATATAAAAACTTCTTAAACATCTTTTGAATACATTTTAAAATAATATATGTCTAGAAGAAAAAAAAGTTGAAAACTTTGAGTTTAGTGATATTGGCAGTTTCTTTCCAAATCTTTTTATATTGAATAAAATACATGTTTAGCAAGAGATGCTCCTGACCTTCATGTAAATGGAGGACAGACAATATATAATTTGTTTCTAAGATATAGCTGAAAAATATAAAATTTTATTAAAAATCTCTGTTAACAAAATCTTTATTTGCAGACTCTCTTTTTCAAATACTACTTCTACCCTCACTCTATATCCCTATTAGGAAGATGAGGTGTCTCAAGAAGGTTTTTGATATATAAAAGGTTTTGTTGTCTCTTTCTGTACTCCCTTTTTTTTATAACTAATTCCTCTCTCTCACAGCATCCTGGGCAAAGCACCTTGGCATTGTATGTTTACTAGAAAGAAGGGACAAAAATTCCAACAACTATTAATATGTGTGATTAAATTTCAGGTGGAAGTGTTCCCTTTTATGTGACATTTTACTGCTTAACAGGCATTGTGACTATTGACCAGCTTGTCTAAGTTTAAAGTTAAAAAGTTATGCTATAACATGACACTTTTACTCTTATAAAACTATTTCATAGATTATTAAAACCTGCAAAATGAAGACTTTAATGCAGATCATGTGTGTTTTTCTTAGGTAAAACAATGTTAAGAATAAAACTGTGGCAGTCTTTTTTTTGTTTGTTTTTTAATGGAAACAGCTAGTTATTTAATATTATATTGGATTAGTGTATATGTGCATATAAAACTATTGATAAATCCTCTGCTATAAACTCCATTGACTTTCACCCACTGATGACAAAGAATTCCATGCTCTGTAACCATTTCTGTCACTCATTTCCTATGAAACTTTGTGAGCAGACTGAGACATAAGGATTTTAATCATCATCTAGCTTGGTAGCTGATGATTTTTTCCTCTGACAGAGGGCATGGTGGTCTACAGAGTTCATTTGCAGCCCTTTGAGTAGCCCTAAACAAAAGATATGTGGGTAGCTTCTGGCTGGTCCTACTATAATTTGGTGACAGTGTCAGCCTAGGCAGTGCCACTCATTTCTGCTCCCATTTCACCCCTTAATACAGCAGAATTTGCACAGCAGATTGTTAGACTGGTCCAGTTTTGGTTTTGAATTCCATTTCTCTAGTTTTGCAGTGGCCTCCACAAACACAGTGCAGCCACCTCCACTCAGAAGCACAGTTAGCCATGATTCTCAGGGTAACTGCTGAGTGATTAAAGTACTTAAGTGACAAATTTCTATTTTAATGGAAAGTGTCATATCACCAGCCAACAAAAATTTTTCCAATTCTCTTAGTGGAGAACTTCCCTGTCCATCAGGGGACATGAGCTTAGAGAAGGCAAGTCATATTTATTTTTAATATCTATTTCATAGAATAATAGAATCCTAGAATGGCCTGGGTTGAAAGGAACCTTTATCTAGATTATTTGATGTCAACCTTCCATGCCATTTGTAGGGATGCCATTCAATAGATCAGGTTGCTCAGGGTCCTTTAAAATCTGGTCTTGAACACTTCCAGAAACTGGGCATCCCTAACTTCTCTGGCCAACCTGCTCCAGTGCCTCAGTAACCTCTCAGTAAAGAATTTCTCCCTAACATCTAATCTAAACATGCTCTCTTTCAGTTTAAAATCATTGCCCTTTCTCCTGTCACTGTCTGTCTGTACAGATAGTCCCTCTCCCTCTTTTTTCATAGGCTCCTTTAAGGTAGTGAAAGCCTGCAATGAAGTCTCCTTGCAACCTTCTCTTTTCCAGACTGGAAAACCCCAACTGTCTTAGCTTGTCTTCATAGGAGAGATGCTTCCTGCCTCTGGTAATTTTTGTGGCCCCTTCTCTGGATCTGCCTTAGCAGATCCTTGTCATATGTTCAGGACATAGAGCTGGATGCAGCCCTCTCCCAAGCACAAGTAGTGGGATAGAGTCATCTCCCTCATCCTGTTGGCTACACCTCTGAATGTGGTGGTCCTTCAGGGTAGTATGCCCACACAGCTGCTTCATGTCCACATTTTAATTCACAAGAACCCCCAAGTCCTTCTTGGCAGGCTTCTCTCAATGACTTCTCGCAGTCTGTCCTCATTGTCTGGGATTTTCCTGACACAAGTGCAGGAACTTACACTTGATAATCTTGAGGTTCTAGAACTTCTCAAGTCTGTCTAGGATCATCTGCATGGCATCCCATCCTTCTTTTGTGGCACAGCACAGCTTGGCTTCATGCTGCCTGCAAACTGGCTGAGGGTGCACTCATTCCCATGGTCTATATCACTGATGAATGATGATATTTAAGAACACCATGCCCAACACAGAGTCCTGAGGGACACCATTCATCACCAGCTGCCGCCTTAACATGAAATCGTTGACTACACTCTCTGACTCTGTCCATCTAGCCCATTGCTTTTCCATTGAATACAGCATTCACCAAATCTGTGTCTCTCCAATTTGGATATAAAGATATAATTTGAAACCATATAGAAGTCTAGGTGGATGGCGTCAGTTGATCTTCCCTTGTCTCTCATTAAAAGATTGGTGGTCAGGCATGATTTGCTCTAGTAAAGCAGTTCTGGCTATCTTGGATAACCTTCTTGCCTTTTATGTACCTTAGAATAAATTCTAGGAGGATCTGCTCCGTCGTCTTCCAGGTGAGTCTCACTGGTCCATAATTCCCCTTAATGGTCCATTCTCCTCACTTTAAAAAGGGAGCAACATTTCTTTTTTGTCAGTCACCAGAGACTTCACCTGACCACCATGACTTTTCAAATATGATGGAGTGGCTTGACAACATCAGCCAGATCCCTGAGGAATACATGTCCTCCAATCCCAGGGATTTGTGGCTATCCAGTTTAATCACCTGATACTGCGGCTTGCTTACAGTGGAAGGACTTCACTCTCCCCATACCCACCCAGACATCTGGGGACTTGACAGATGTAGAAAGCCTGACTGCCAGTGAAGACTAAGGTGAGGAACTCATTGAGTACCTCAGCCTCTTTCATGTCCACCACCAGATCGCCCCTGCTTATTAGGGGAATACACTCTCCTTGGCCTTTCTTTTCTATAAACTTATAGGATTCCTTTGTGTTCACAGCTCTTTCCAATTAATTGCCCATGTTTGCCTTGGCTTTTCTGACCTCATCCCTACACATCCAAACCATATCCCCGTACTCCCCCAAGGTCACTTGTCCCTGCTTCCACTCCCTGTCCATTTCTTTCTTCTCAGTTTGAGGAGCAGACCTTTGCTCAGCCATGCCTATTTCTGACATGCCTTGCTCAAATTCCTACACATTCCTCCACACCTAAACATTATGATACGATCATATTTTGTAAATTAAAACTTATTTTATTTTGTTTTATTTTATTTTTGCAACAATGAAGTTTAAGAACTGTGAAAACAGCTGCAATCAGAAGTTCAAGAAAAAAGGTTCTACTGCTTTCACACATCTTTAGGACCAGTCTTGCTCTTTATACTTGAAAGAAATTGCCCATCACATAGGACAAAACTCTCTAATGTCAACAAAGTTAACCCCCTTGACATCTTTTCAGACAAAATGTCTGGCTTCTCAAAAAATCAACCGATTTCAGTTTTTAAACAAAACAACTGCTTCCTTCACCTGATTTCAAGAGGAACTTTGCCAGCAAAAAACCTGCACAAGTGGCCCCATTGTGTCTACTTGCCCTTGAATGATTGCTGCTTAGCAGTTTCTCCTAAGAAAACTGTGCATAATCAAAGATAGACAATGGGAAAAACAATGAATATGAATGACTCTTGGATCTCTGAGAGCCTTTGTTATGCTGCCACCAATGTACACAAGCAAAGAGCTATATATGGGACCATATGAGGTGATCAAAACATTAACCAGACATTGTAACCATTTTTCAATATTCTCAGCCCCGAGTGTGTGTTTGAAAGAAACGTGCTACTTGGAGCAAAGCCATTTTTTAGTGTGTGTGCCCTGTATCTTTGCTTACTCATGGCAGTGGTGGTGACAGAAGTGCTGACGACGGTCCCAGAAGCAGCACCAGAAATATCTCCCTCTCCCTTCCTTGCATTCAAACCTAATCCAGAGACCTGGGAAAGAGAGACGTGTACTTTTATAGCAGCTTGCTTGTGCAGAAACTAGCACTGAAATGCATAATTTTATGGTTAGCTTTCCTAAAAGTACACTTTAAATAATAATTAAGTCATAAATATTTGAGGGCCAGGTTGCGATACTGTTCCTTGCCATGACAGACGGTGCAGCCGAGGCTGAGTGTGCCCTGCTCCTGAGGGGCATGACTATGCCTGGGCTCTCCCAGGAGGGACCCTGGCTGGCTGGAAGCCCAGTCCTAAGGGGTTGCAGTCCTTTGTTGTGCCCCTGTGCGGTGCCTCACTTTTCCTGAGCTCTCTGAGCATGCCATGACCCAGGCTGTAAACTCAACCTGGCTATGCTGCAGATCTACCTGCTCCCAGGTGCTGCAGGCAGCTCAACATTTGAACCCACGCACAGCCAAGAGTACTGCCCCATCTCTGTGTGCATCACTGCTTCCATTGGGACAATCACTGTTATTCACACATCTTAAACTCCCTGTTCCCATGAACCACCTTATTTACAGGGTGATATTTATTTATAGGTGTTTCACGAAGTATAATACACTGCAAAGCGTAGCTATGTTTATGTGTGTACACCTGCCTGTCTATGTACACATACAAATCAGAGAATAAAAACCCTATCTGGTAAGTATGTGAGATTATTTTCTATCCATTAACTGAATCTGAAATACCTATAAAAATAAATAACATTTTTCTGTAAGGAGAATTACTAAGTGGGTAATTATTGGAGGCATACTACGTAGTGTACTTGGTGATATCTGAGTCAGGTTTATTAAGAATGCTATTTGTTAGGCAGTCTTTATAAATACAGTATGCTTTAGATGCTGACCTACTAATTGCTAGGTCATGTATCTAGTTGTTAGTCAGGGTGATTTTCTTTCAGGTGAGCTGTACAAAATAGCTGTTTGTGAGATCTAACAAGATCAAAAAACCTCATGAAATGACCTTAAATCAGAAAAGACTGTATATCACCATGCCATGTGGGTACTTTGAGATACTGCTTTCAAAAATAGGGCTAAATAAATAATTGACTGATACTACTACTGCAATTACTACTACTGACAATGATAATGATAATCAGCTTTAATGATAAAGCTGATACACCATTTCCTGTATGTTGGTCACAGTCTCATAATATATAGAGTTATTTTTTGACTTGACAAGGATTAGGAAATAAATCCAAAAGAGAAATTTTTTATGTCATAAAAACTCCCTCTTACTGAAGTTTGAAGTATTGCCTGACAGTAGTCTCTGCCATGAGAGACAAAGAGAGTAAAGAACTTTTAAAACTGAGGTAACAATTTCATTTGTGAAATGTATATTTAGTTCATTAAAAATTAAGCTCCCCATCACTGCTGTTACAAAAATTGAGTACAATGTAAGCAGAATTCTCTCTAAATTATTGTATGTATGTGATACAAACACAGCAATTAAATACAGGCATAAATTACTACCGGCACTGCTGATTGCATATCCAGGTGCTAGCAAGCAGAAAATCCACAGAAAAATTTGCGTTTTTTTCCACCTGGCTCCAAATTAAAAGGACTGTGAAAAAGTGTAGCTGTGAGCAAATGACCATCAGTAGCACAATCTGAGAACTTCTCAGTGTATTGTTATGCCTCAATTTATTTTCTCCATAATACGCTTTTGATAATCAATTTTAAGAGGAGTAATTGTGCATATTGAGGCAGTACATGTGAGACAATCTCTGTACTTTTTCAAACATAGCAGAAGCCTGTGCCCCAGGCTAGGGCATGCAAGTCTCTCAGCTTGGGACAAAGAAGTGCAGCATCCAAGAGCCATGGTAACTTTGCCTATTTACCTTTTCTCACTCATTCACAAACCCACATCTTAGATCACACTCTGTGGCCCTTTCTTGGAGTTTGGTGTGAAGTCTCTCCTTTTAACGCTGTTCGTGTAGGCAGAGAGAAACTAACAATGAAAAAATGGAATTTGGACTAGGGTCGAAAAGTCAATTGGTTCTTTAAACAGAAAGCCAAGGAAACATTAGCTGAAGCAGTTGCAAAAAGATTTCAGTCAAATTATTCAGATATGCTGAAATTTATTGTAATATGATGGCTTGCCACTAAATAGTGATATTATTCAGATTTTTACTTAGATCTTATTTTTAATTTTCTGGTCTGATTATATCAATATGTCAGGGATACATCAAAGGCACTACAGTGACATCAGAAGGCAAACATACTTTTNTTTTTGGGGTCTCAAATTGACAATAGAGAAAATATTGGTGCAAATGAAAATATAAATATAAAATTAACATAGTTCAGGACCTTGTAGCTTATATGCTGTAAAGTTAATTTATAAAGCCATTACAGGAGTGACCTAAATATCAAGCCAAGTAAAGTTCTAAAATCTTCCACCTAATCCCTAACAGGGAAGCCAGAGTAGTTGGCATTTTACAGCAGTCACTACATGGTATTATTGGCAGCAGTTCTACAAGCAGCACATATTAGACTAATTACCATTAAACTATATTAGTTTCTTTTGATTTCCTGGCTAAAAGTTCAGAAGATCTTACCTTTTTCCATGTGATGTGCTTGCCAGGTTTTACAGAATTCTCAGGACTTCGTAAGTAATATAACACCTTGTGTGATGTAATTTCAATACAGCAATTGTTTATCACAGAAATGATCCTCAACCTGGCTCTGATCTAAGAAACTTTTGTGAATGCCACTTTGCCCTTGCCCACCTGTTTTATGTTTCTCCTCCTCCCCTTATCTACCTTTTCCACACAACAAGACAATCCAAAGTGTGGGCCATTTAAGTGTCACCAGGTCTGCAAGGCTCGAAAAGCTCTGCCAGTGAACATAAAACAAAATCACTGTTGGTTCCCTGGAATCACATTTCTCCACCACAAAGAAAAATGAGAGGAGAGGAAAGGTAGCTTTAGAGTGGGGGTTTGAATGAGGACACTTTGTGAATGTGAATGGAAACTCTACATTCTTTGTTATTTTAACAGGCTGTGTCTGTTCTCCTTGAAAGAAATTGTATAAGAGAAGATTGGATTAAGTAGTTTTATTTTATTTCAATGCACTTGTGCACTTTTACAAAGATCAACTTACTTAGCCATGTAATAAACTCTTGTTTTACAATAGTAGTAGTGCATTTTATACCACTGCAGGTATCTGTAAAGCAGGGAATCAGAGCAGGGAAACAAAACATTTGTTTCTTTAGTGAATGAAGCATATATCATTACCTTCTGTCAGTATGTCAGATATAACTTGAACCTTTGCAAGCTGGTCAGAACAATGCACAGGTGCCAGTTAATCAGCTTTGAGCAATTGTACCTATTCAGATCACTACCTAATTCTTTACAATTAAGCATTTCATAGGTCGGTGTTTATGATAAAAATCCTGAAATTTTCTTAGAGCAAAAACCATTTTTGATCTACTAAATGTATAATAAAATTCATGTTTTAATGATCAAACACCTCTTCATTAGAGACATTTGCAATTTTGCACAAGAGTAATCTGTACAAACAAGTACAAATTCTTTAAAATGTAAAAATCATCCGTATTGTTATCTCTCACTGGATTCAAAAACCTTTAATAAGGCTTTTACTATTCAAAATTTTCCACTGTGTTTCTTGTATTTCTGGCTCCATCTGAACTGGTTCCAATAGAAACAGGCTATTCAATTCAAAGCTATCATTTCAAGTTGTAAATGAATTTTACTAATGTGATGTTTTTGTTATAGACTTTAATGAAAGAAGATGCTCAAGAAACAGCATAGATGTGGGTACTATAAGGAGCTTAGAGAAATACGAAGGCATTAGAAGGTAAGAAAATAATTCTGTATAAAATATATATGTCTAAAGAAAAAGAGATAAGGTTTAGTAAGCCTTATTAACGTCCTGTTTTAGAAAGGTGAATGGTGTTTTCAAGTTTTCTGTTATATATCCTTTGTTATGTAGGATTCTTTTGTTTGTTTGTTTTTCTGAGAATAATACTCTTTCCTTTGGAATCAGAAATATCTACAGAATTTTAAACTTTTCAAGTAAACACTAAGAAGTGTCTAATACTGTTTAATAATTACTTTTGACAGAAGAGAAAACTTAAATTGAGTTTCACTGAAAATATTCTGAACTATCTATAAGAAGGTTATCATGCAATAAGTTGTGCATATATTTATCATACAAGAGTTGAAGAATAAAAGATGAATGAGAAATTCCAGGAAGATATTTAAAGGACTGTTGTTATAGGCAAAATTATATTATCATGGACACAAAAAGGAGAGAAAAAGAGCAAAAACTTGCACTTACTAGGAAAAACCATTAAAGCAAGTTAATTTCGTCTTCCACTAAATGTGAGTTCTTCTATGGAAGATGAATATACAGACATTGATTGGAAATACTTCATGTGAATACTGGAAAAAATAATTTATAAATAAAATAAAATTAATCATGACAAATTTGCAGAAAATGAAATTATTAGATGCTATTAAAAGAGGGATTCTCACTGCTGGTGTGTTCTAGAAAGATAAGGTATCATATAATCTTATGAAAAATATATTTGGGAAAATTTTCCAGCATAGTAACAGGTATTTTGAGAAATTCACATACTATGGAGAAGTATATATTCTGGGTTCTATGGCTGAAGGTGGATAAAATGCTGGTTCATGGGAAAGCATCAAACTTTATATGTGTATTTCCAGGAAGGTGGAGCACAGGAAAAACAACCATATGCATTTCTCCACTTTTCTGGATAACTGCTGTAGTTCTGTCAGTTCACTCTTACTCTGAAATGTTTTGTGCAGAGTACTAGTATACACAAGATGATCAGAGAAATAATTTGTGGATTTCATAGAAATCAGTTTAGTTGCTAACAAATAAGCCTTGCCACAGCAGATTAATTCTAGGATAATTCATTTATTTGGATTTTGAAAATTTCCAGTTTTCCAATAAATTAAACGATTTGAAATTATTAGGAAAAAACATTTACAGATGCATACAATTAAAATTATATGTAATAGATATGAGAATATTTTAAAGACGTGTTAATTTTATGAGTAGAAAAAATTGTCACAAAAATCATGACAAACTATTTAAAAAGTCATTAGTCGATTAGAACCTGTTAATGTATTTGATGACATAAGAGGAGAAATTATAACTATTTGACTGTCTAAGGCTCTAGCTAAGTTTTTATTTCTTAAAAGAATACCTCATGTGGTGATGAGACTTAATAAATTATGAGACCATTCACAGATCATTATAGAATCAACTAGGACAGGACTTTTTCCTATTAATTCTACAATTTCTTATCTTTAATTGTGTTTCCGTTTTTGTGCGTTCTTGAAAAAGATATTTTAGAATAATTTGCATATTCCTGTTAAGATATTCCATGTCACAAGAGCCCAGGGTACTGGTAGAACATTTTGGACCCTTGTTCTTACATATCATTTGTGTCACTTTTAAACTCTTGGTCTCATTTTCTGGTTTAGAGTATGGGCATGGGTTTTTAAGGGTGTGTGTGAACAGTGCTATCCTGAGCCTCTATTAATTTCAAGGTTGAAGGTACTGTAGAAGTTTCTATTTAATACTTGATGCTTTTGTCTCCACTTTTATGTTTCAAAATGATGTTAGATATATTCTTATATTTGAGCACACCAAAGAGAAACATGCCTTATCACTGCTGAAAGAGAAACCAATAAATTGAATGAATGTCCACAAAATCATCTGATGTTAGAGGGAAAAAAGGTATTTTAAGGAGAAATAACAGGAGAGCTTTATTTTCTGTAGAAGTTAGTCTCAAAACTTGACATTTTTAAGAAGTGTCCTAAAACTTCACAAAACATTTATTTAACTTCCACTTAGTTCTAAGTGTTGCCATTCTTTTACACTAACTGGTTATGGCACTGTGTAAATAAGGCTAATAAAATCAACATAAATAAACTGAAGAGTTCTTCATTCAAAAAACTCAAGGTATGCAACCCTCTAAAGCCATTTCTAATGATACTCTACTTATAGATGATAATTTCTATTTATTTCTTGGTTCTTCCAGTTAGAGCCATGTGCCAAAAGAACAATCCTATCCTCCATCTCTTAATTTCTTTTAGCAGTGTTCTGTAATTTTATTCAGTACTACTTTTTTTTTTTAATAATTTTATTACAAAGAACTGCAACCAACTGCAGCCATTCCATCGTATTGCAGTCTGGTCCGGTAATACTCAGCATCTGTGGAGCCTGGACAGACACTATTAGGAACATGGAATTGTGAAGTAAAAGGGCTCATTTTTGTCCTATATCTGCTGGGTTTTGTGCCATTGATGGTAGAGAGTCTCTCAAATGGGTGATTGCAGCAGTTCAGAACATTCAGCTCTGCTTTGCCTGTGGTCCTCCAAGAGCTCTCTCAGACCATAGTATTTATTGGCGTGAACCTGGATTGTTTACTGATTTGGCACATATGTAGTAGAACTTTTTCTTGAATATGTGGTTCAGGATTAGCCCTAATATTAAGAATCTGCATAATGAACCGTCAAAAAGAAATGCTGGCTTTGTCAACCTTGCACAGCTGTACTTCACATCAGCCAAACAATAAAACAGTCCCCATTGCCTGGTATTTATGTGCTGAGTGATGTCTGCCTGCCAATATAGTTAGCGATGTGGTCACAAGTGGCTGCTGCAACTGGTGTTTAATGGAGCAGCCTCATAAAAGAAAAAGCCACCATTCCTCATATACGTATTGATAACATTTTTTTCCTGAATCAAACTAGTGTAGGCGTATATGATTCTTTTTTAAGGTACAATTAATTGCTTCCAGTTTTTAGCACGTACTTCCAGATGTCTAACCTTATTGGTTTTAAGGAAAGTAAGGATAAAAAGTTTCAAAAAATAAAAAATATCGTGCTGATTTCTGGATCAAATTGTTCATAAATGCAGAGGAAATTTAACTTTTGTGTTTTAGAAATTTACCCATATTTATAGCATATTTACCCATTTTTATTTACCCGTATTTATGATATGGGAAGCAGGAGCACTTTCACTTTGTACTCTTTTTTCTCCAGAAGCCTGATGGCACTTACTGTAAAAGGCCCTCTTTTTTTGGTAAATAGAAGTACAAAGTACAAAGTACAAAATACAAAGTACAAAGTACAAGGTCTGTAATTCTGTATTGCATATAGTGGACACAGTTTGCCGAGTGACTTTAACCACCAAAATATTTTCCCAATTGTCATTTCAGAGGGTAGAAAAAACGACTGCAAGTTCAAGTACTGTTTCTTTCTCCGATTTCATTTCACTTTAACTCAGAGATAAGCCCTGTACTCTGCTATTTTCCCTACTGTCAAAGGAAGTATTTCTCAAAAAATGTTTCAAAAACTGACATAAAAGATGACAAAAAAATACAGTTCCTTTCAGTTATTTCGAGTTTTCTTTTATCACTTCAAACTCTCTCTTATACAGGTGCTTTGTTGTGCGCAGTTGTTTTTCAGGCCCTGGCAAGAACAGTTGGAGAAAATAAAAATATTTGCCAGCTTTACTTTAACAACATGAGCTTTTACTTCTTTGTATTTATTCCATGTGCTCGAAAGTACAGAGGTCCACATTGCCTCCATCACAGGCATCTGGCACAGGCAACTGCTGTCAACTAGCAGCCAAGCATTTTGTGTAGACTACTACTACCGGTAACAGCTTTCATTGGCAGTGCATTTGTCTCCAGTCCAAAGGCTGCCACTTTCTTCCTTGTATTGTGTCCCTTAACCCCATCCTCAGACTCTCAGCTCTTCACAACTAAGCATATATAACAAAATAGAAAACTTAACTCCTTTCAGCTGCAACAGCTCAGGGCTGCCTAAAACTACTTTACTTTTATTATTACTTCAAATAGAAAGTAGCTCTTGGCTGGAAGAGTTTTTTCTTGTTGTAGCTGTTGAAAAGAGATTTGAACATGAGCATCACTTGCCCAGATCAGATCAGAACACACACTCTCTGATCTACACAAAAATAGGTGAGGAAAAAACAAATTAACAAATCCTTTTGGAATAAAATAAGTCCTCAAACCATCTTGATTCACTTTTGAGAATGAGAAGAAATAATGTTATTAGACTGCTTTCTCCCTGTAGTTTCAGACTTGAGACCTGGGCCCACGTCTTGAAGTGTCTTCTCTACCCTGTGAAATCAAGCTGTGTAGATGTTTAGCACAATTCTTGCAATACAGAAAACTTCTTTAAATTCTAAAAGTACATATCTTCTTCCTCTTTAAAATGTACAATGATTACTGCCTCTCTTTTCAAGTGCCCTCTATGGTTGAAAGACTATTTCTGTAAAATAGGGAGTATTGGTACAATTTATTCTTGCACACTGGGATAAACTCAATTAGATGCTCATCTCAACAGTAATTATTTTGGGAGAGATTATTTTTGCCACTGAGGCTGCATGACAATTCATATCAGGTATATGTGAACATCTTGAGATTCAGGAACCTTGTAAAGAAAATTCAGAAACGCTCAGTTGTAAACGTGAATGGTAAATAGGAATTAGTTTCTCTGTGCTAGTGAAGGATAACAAAACCCAGAAATCTAAGCTTATGTGTGAGCATGTTTGCCCTGGATGGTAAAACCTGAGAGATTTATATTGCTAATTTTTATGAAGCAGTTCCTCATGGACTTCAGGATGGGAAGAAAACTGTTCTCAGATATGCACATTTTTTTTCTAGACAAAAGAAAGAAAAAAATGTGTTTCTTCTAACTCACAACAGAAAAAACTTCAACAGATGCACTTTGACCCTACATCACACTTCTTAGCTGTTTGCTGCCCATACTTTTATATTCACTGATTTTCCCAGCAACTTCTTCAGACAAATGGCAGAGGGACCTTTAAAATCACATCTCTTGAGACATCAGCTCTTGACATCAGTTATGTCTACAGTACCAAAAGAAGCCAAACTAGAGAGGTATAAATCTGAGTGACAATTGCTCTTGAATAATCTGTTTAATTGTTTAAATTAACCTGGGCTTGGAATTTCAGTTTCTAGTCTCATTTCCTATAAGGGTTTGCTTCTGCATTGTTTGTGGCACTGAGGCACCATGGATCACGAGAAAGGATGAGTTGATTTACACCCCCATCACAGATTTCCTACCCTCTCCACTGGCTTGTCCAATATAATTATGTATTAGGCAACTCTACGTGGGATTACAGATGTCAGCAACTCTTATGATTCTATGGCAAGTCCTATTTCCAAGGTCGCTTGAAGAAGAACCCCCTAATTAACCATAATCATTTTACTATAATGTTGAACACATATTTTACTTCAACTTTGAGTTTGTAAGATATTACCACTTATTAATATATTTATAGAATACATTTGTGTGGGAAATTTCACCTCTAAAGCTTCCTTCTTCTGAATGATGAAATATGGACCCAGGATTTTGTTACGTGGAATTTGTTAATCCAGTTTCAAAAATGAACATTGCTTTAAAATACATTTATAAATACACTAATAAATCTCTTAATGTAAATGTAATGATTTCACAGGATATACTCATTGATTACAATAATGTATTTCTTCCTGTCAAAAATCCACATGTATTTTAAATCCACAGATACCTTAAATGCATATGTATCCAAACCTAAAAAAAAATTGTTTAATTTTTTAAATAAATATCAGAATTAATAATTTTAATAATATTTAGAAATTAAAGACTTACACAATTGTTTTGTATCTACAGAATCCAAATAATGCTAAACTCAGTTTCTACATTTACAGATTCTGGACTGTGAACAAATCTCATGAAAGGTTTTCCTTATTGCAGAACACAAAAGGCTAAGAAAGTAATTATTTATCCTCAAACCAGAAATGGTAGTTATGAATGAATATTGAAAACTGAATATTTTGTCTTTCAACTTAGAAATATTGGTAATTAGCAATATTGTTTTACAACACAATTGACCCAAGTAAGCTGAATAATAGCATTTCTTATTTCAAATTTCATTGACATGACTAAGAAATTAACAGCAGTTCTTGAAAAACAGAAAGTCCAACTGAAGAGAAGGAATTTGATGTCTAATGTTTTCTCTTACATGCTAGGAACAAAAAATTGAATTTTTACACATCGGGAAAGTTTCTGATAATGTTATTTGGTAATATGAACAGATTTTAATCTAGATAAAATGTCAGACTAAAAAAAAATATACCGAGAGATCTTATTAAAGTTAGTTGCAACAATTGAAAAAACTAAATTTGCCTTTGTGGTGTTGCTTAAAACAATTAATGTGGTTGAATCTTTTGGCTTAATGTCTTATTCAGTTTAGATGATGATATCTAACATTAATTTTACATAACGAACAACATTTCTTGTACAGAAAACATTAAAAATGCATCACAAAAAAAATATTTCTTATATACTACACTTGACTGCATCATTAACCTGAGGAAGTAACTGAAAATAAATATCTTAACAGTAGCTTTTCCTTCCTGCCCCAGAACAAGTATTCCACTCAAAATAATTTCTTTGGAGGACTTGTATTGTATAAGCAGGGAATAATTCAAATTTTGTTTAGCTAGAGGGAAATGAAAATGAGTCTCTGTCCCTGTTGCTAGGTAGATACTGTTGGTATGGGAAAATATCTGGGTCATACTCTATTGATTTCTGCAACCTTGGTGAAACTGAATAAAATAGTAAGATAAAGTAAAATAAATTAAAACAATGTAAAATAAAGGAAAAAAAATAACCACCATGAAGCCTAAATCATAAACTTCTTTTCCTATATTCCCCATAGCCGTCCTGCTGACTTAGGACAACTCAGGTTGGAACTGGGGCTAGAAGGGATATCAGGACATCTCTAAAACAACATCCTTCTTAAAAGAGGGTAGATTAATGAATCAAACAGGATTACTCAGGCCTTTACCCCATTCAGTGTGGCCTTTTTAATTGGATCATCCAGTCAGTATTTTGATGACCTAGTTGTCACCAAGATGTATCCATCTTGGACAGAAAAATGCTGTGGAGAGGGATGAGAAAATAAGGAGAAAATATGTCTCCTGTGTCTCACAGGACGTGAAATGAACAACACGGACACAGTCGTCAGGGCAAAAGGAGAGAGACATTTATTTTTCTACTTTGGTTTATATAGATTTTTGACAATGACCATGGATTGGAGGATGAGGTTGCCACCTCTCCGACCACACTGGTCAAACTAGAAGTCCATCAATTGTCCCTCCCCAAGAGAGGAATCATAAATAAAAAGGACAGTTTACAATAACATCACTTTGTTTACATGAAAATCTGTGAGAAACTCCACTACAAAAATGCAAACATCAGAAGGCTGAAAAAGATCAGGGCAACACTCATGTTCTTGTTAAGATCCCCAATCACAAAACGTTTGGATTTGGATTTGGATTTTGAGAAAATGGCAAGGACTGATAGCATAATTTATTTCCTTCGTTATATTTCCAAGTCATATTAACATAAATTGTCCAAAGCAGCTCTGGAAATCTTGAATCTCCTTATCAGGTTTAGAGAAAGGAGCCTGTAATTCCTCTGTCTTGGCTGTGGTCCATAGAGGCCAGGATCTGCCCTGTTTGTTTTTTTCAAGTCTGGGAGATCTGTGAGCATGCACAGGGACAGAGATGCAAGTGTCAGGGAAGCTAATGTCAAAACGCTTGTCAGTGACAGCCTGGAGTGCCTTTGGATTTATCTGTTTTCAAGGTGGCTCATTTCAGATTGTAAAATTTGATTCACAAAACATTCTGCCTATGGAACCAAACTGTGAGGAGAGGGCTTGCTCTTTGCTCATTGAATACCATTTTAGAATTTGAATAGCCTACAAGTGAAAGAAGAAAGTAATCAGAGGGCTGTCTATAGAACTGAAAATTTCAGTCCATTTTAGTGGATGTGTTTTAATGGAAGATTTGTAGCTAAATGCTTATCAAGATGTTTAACTTTGGGCATTGATATTTAAAATAAATCTTTCAGGCCCAGAGCTGTAACCAAACTGAGCTATATACAATATTATCTTTTTGCTGAAGTGTTTCAGCATGAAAAAGAATGAGTACATTTCTGCAGGAGGAATGAAGCTGTAGCCCTGTCTTCTTGCAAAGAGAGGAAGATTCATAATGGGAAAGTTACACTTAAGGAATTCTATTATTCAGCCGCCCATTTACAGCCATTTAATATGAATTTTCCCTGTGAAAATCTCAAAATTTTCATTAATTTGGCTCTGCTTCATGCAGACTATGCACGCAGGGTTTGTTTTTTTTTTTTCAGAAGTTGTTAAAAATTTCATCAAAGAAAGTGTTATTAGGCTTTTAAGCCCAAAAGACTTGTAAGAAAAGGCTCTCCCTTATCTTACGTATAATGTAACGTGTATGTTACAAATATATATTACATTGACTTATGCATACAGTAGAGCTTATAAGTGAGGTAATTTGCATACTGTCTCATTAAATGTCAGTATTGTATTCTTTCAATGAAGAAGCAAAACCCCCCCTAAATAACATTTATATTTTTTATTCTAAACATAAGAGTTTCAGGAAAAATGTTGTAACTCTATAAAGGATTTCAGACCTGCCACAAACTGCGTGCAAATCATATACAACTTTGACATTTTGTTTATCTATTACTTGTTTTTCAAAAATCTTTGCTTGCTGTAATTTGGAGGAGCTCAACTTTATGAATGAATATATTTTAATACTACTGTGATGATAGTAATTGGCAAGACATTTTTGTAATAATGTCTTCTATTTCAAGCTTTTTGGTTTCTACTAAGTTTTTAATTTTTAAGGTCTTTCTATTTCTCTAAAGGCTTAGAAAAGTTCAATAACTGTTTTGTTTCCGAAGAATAAAACGTGAACATTTTATGATGAAAAATAATAGAAAAAATATTTGGAGAAACTGATAAATTTTATTGATAAAATGAAAAATGCCTAGTTTTAACAATTTTTTTTCAGTAAAATATTGCTTATTTTTAATGTTGAGATCTTCTAGCATGTACCAGCCATCTCACTTGACCTCTTCTAGTAGAATTAGGTCTCTTTGACATCTAATTCAAAGAAAGAGTTGAAAACATTCCTAAAATGTCAAAATGGAATTTTTCATCCCCAGGGGTTAATAGATGCTTTCTAATTTCTCTTATTTTCTCAGAATGTACAAGGCAAACTGCCCGATTTTTGTTCAGCATTTGTGTTTCTATGGCACTGTATTTTCAAAGAAAGAACTTTCCAGACAATGTTGCTCTGAATGGCTCTGCACTTTGGGTGCAAATCTTGTCTCTGGGCTGAACCCTCTGTGATTCTTTTTGGAGTGAAAGCCAAGAGAATTTGGGATTCTTGGCTTTTTCAGGCTTGCCTGCTCTCAGTAGAACAGACTACATCTTGAAAAGTTGGGCCTGGTTAAGGAACAGTTTATGAAATTGCAGACTTTTTTCCTCAGTAGTGCATAGCTGAGTGATAAAGAATAGGCATGTCTCAAAATCCAGGAAAATTTTGATTTACTGTCAAATCCATGATAGACAAAAAAGCCAAGCCTGAAATAAGAGCAAGTTTAATAGATTAAAAAAAAAGTTTGGTTATGGGTGGGGGTGAAATTTCATTCATTTTAAAATGGGGAAAATTAAGGGTCTTGCCATTCCAAATACTTTGGTTTATATATATAGGAATAATGAAAAAGAATGCATTGTGCACTGGTTTGCTAGGAAAAAGAGTGTGAAAGACGGGATTATTTTCAGATGACCCTTTTCAAGTTTGATAGACTTAAAGGATTTTGAGATACATTAAGTGATGAATTAAATAAATTATGAAGAAAAGGTGGACATTTACAGACTGAAAGGTAGTATTCTTTTGTGTGTTATGCTGTGTGGTTTAGAAATCTTGGAAAAGGCTATTAAAACCCTTTGGATGTAAGTTTAAGAGCAAATAAAAATACAAATTGCATTTTGAGATATATAAAATACTTTATTTTGCAGCTATTTAGTAACACCTGCTGTACTTCGAGCAGTTTCCATTAAAACTCTCTGTTTTCTCATCACATTCCTAAAGGTTCAACCTTTGGGGTTGAATACTCAATCCTGTTTAAAATACGCTTTTTCAATATCAACCATTTTTTTAATGATTACAAACTTTTTCTTCTCTTCCCTAAATGCCTAGAGCAGGATAAAACAGCAACAGTTTAGAGAAGGATTACAATTGTTTTCATAAAATATGGCCTCACCAAAAAAGGGGAAAATTACATTATTTAATTAATTTTCATTCCTTCTTAGTGCTCTGCAGTTTTTTATCATTCATCATTCTAGTGTTTTATTGTTTGAATTGTATTCTGTGCCCCTTTTAATATATAACCTTAAGTTGTAGTTACTAAAGATGGACAGGTATTATGGAAGATGATTCAGCAACATTAAGATTAACCAACCACTTCTTACAGTAATGATTGTGCTAAGAATCCACCAAAGGATTTCTTTTTTAAAGTTGCATCATACTATAGGCCAACATGGGGCTTTCAATCTGACTGTGTTGAAAAATCATTTCTTCTCAGTTTTTGTGTATGTATTTGACTTTTCAACTGTAGTATCTGGCCTTTACGTTATCTCATATATTTTTTTACATTTTTCCACCCAGCTGAGATTTTCTGAATCCTAATATTGTCCAACTGCCTCTCTCTCTCTCTCTCTCTGTTCTTTTATTACATCCTTTAAATTGTTAATGAAAGTAATGATTACTTTCAGTCCTTTGGCCATGCAGACCTCAACATGGCCTCACTCAGACCATTATTGTGACAGGTTCCTCTCTATTCTTTGAAATCAAATCTGGCATCCTAGAAGATAGTAATTAATAATACTGGGATAGTGCTGGTTAGCTGTTTATAAATTCTAGAGTAAACTTTATTTGACCTTAATAACTGATTATGCCTAAAAGAAACACTTTTTTTTTTTTCCTTTGGTTCTTCCTTTTTCTCCTTTTTCTTCTCTTCCTTCATGTAAAGTGCGCTCAGGACACACTGGGCATTAAATATATAATGTACTTTAGACATATCTATTGAATCTGATGTTTATAAATAGGTATACAGCAGGAGCCAAAGTATCTTATCAAGACACATTCTCAACAAAATATTATGTGAGGTATAAATGCAATAGATTTCCTTCATCATCTTCTTTGACCATTGTGTTTCTACAATCTTCCTGCAATTTTTGTTCTTTTTCACTTGCAACCCCTTTTTCTTCTCTATCACTCTGATTTTATAAACATTTTCTGCTTACCATTCTCTAATAGGTTCTAGGTTTTATTCCCAATGTTTTTGACTACTCCATTTAGATTCTATCAATATAACCATGGTGATTTTTTAAAATTCTGATTCTTCTTGTTCTTGTATTTGAAAAAATTTCCATGCAGTTAATTTTTAATATAAATTCTTTCAATAAGATGCTGTGTTTTACAGTCTGAGTTCAATGATTAACTGTATTTACTCAGGTTAATGATCTTACTCTGTTGCTCCTGTGATTTTTCTATATTTTTTTTTCTTAATTATGAACTTTATTCTTTACTTTCCTCCAAATTGCCTTCTGTCTTTAAATCCTTGTCAAGGTCCTGCATGTTAGCTAGAACCGTAATTAAGCAGATCTTCATAAATCCTTGAAAAACTGTTGGTTATATTCTTCCATTGCCTGTGTGAAGGCTCATATACTGCAAATGTCATGAAGTTTGATGTGAAAGTCTGGGCTCCTTAGCACAAAAGTGACTTGGACATACCAGAGAGAGACCAACACAGGGCAAAAAACAGTGACTGGAGAACCTTTCCTATGAGGAAAGGCCGAGAGAGTTGGGATAGATCACCCTGAAGAGGCAGCAGCTTAAAGCAGACCCAATTAATGTATAAAAACACTTGAATGGAGGTTGCAAAAGGGATGGACCCAGGCTCAAGAGTGGTGGCCACAATAAGGGTGAGAGGCAAAAAGCACAGAGGATTCTCTCTGAAAATCAGGAAACACTTTTTTCCTGTGAGGAGGACAGGAACAGGTTACCCAGGGAGGTTGTGAATTCTTCTTCCAGACATTCAAAGGCCAACTGGACACAGACCTGGACAGCTGGTTCTGAGTGACCCTGCTTGAGTGGGGTAGCTAGACCAGATAAGCTATAGACAACCTTCCCAACCTCAGTCATTTTCAGTTTAAAGAGCTCTATTTTAAAAGCAGAATTTAAACACTGGAAGTATTTCTTAAGATCATACATAGGCAATGAAGCTAAAGTAAAATGGGGGCATTTTTAATTTACTGAGAGTGAGTGTTGCACTCATTCTCAGTAATTTCATCTCAAACTTCTTAAAGAAAAAATAGAATGTGGTAATGAAACTAAGCACTGCATATAATGCATGTATACTAGGAGGTTAACCAAAGGTTTCATAAATAGAAAATTCTGTCATTTCTTTTTTCTCAGTAATTGGCACAACTACATTAGAATTTTTTTAACCTGTATTTAATATGTGGCAGAACTTATATTGAAAGAGAAGGTTAACAAGGGGACATCAAAACCTTTTGATGACAGGAGAAAAGAAAATAAAAGGACAACAAAGGTTAAGGCATAGCAAAGTCAGAAAGTGAAGTCTTTGGAAGTAATTTCTTTGCACAATACCCATTAATGCATGTAGTAAATTTCCAAGGTCAACAACAGAAGTTAGCACAAGCAGTTTCATAAAGAAGCTGAGCAAGAAGTTCCTGGTAGACAATGCTGTCTTTTTTGCTAGGAATGGCAAAGGACAGTTCAGGATATTTTCTCATGTTTCATAGTCCTGTTCAAACCACATTCTTCTTTTGAACCCTCTGCTCTATAAATGGTTCCTTTCCAACAGTAATAAAAATCAATATGAAGCCCATTAAAAATGCAGAATGTAGAAGATTAATGAATTAATAGCTGTAGTATTTTATATAGAAAGGAGAGCTGTCCTATATAGAGGCACAGCAATTTTGTGTGAGGCCAGGTTGCACTACATATCCTTATAGAGATGGGGATTAATTCCATATCGCTCTTTTCTCTCATTACTGTGAGGCAGAAGGTTTTAGTATGGGTATGTTGCCACTGCCTACAGGCCTCTAAAGGTAGGTGATTCTCTTCATTCTGGAATCAAGGCTTACTCATATTACTTTTACGTGGTATATTTTTATGGATTGATATAGTGAAATGGCATGGTGGAGCTAAAGTATAGTTGCAGTTGGATCACCCTTGTGAAATTTGACTTCAAAACCAACATTTTCCCCCCAAGCTTATAGTCTAAATATACAAGAAAAAGGGTGAAGTAACATGCTCAAATTTATAAATCAGATGAGGCACAGACTGAGAACAGAGTTTTATGCACTGGAGATGTCAATATTTTTGTAGAGAAATTGTCAATTTTGGACCAGAGAATAAACTTGTAGTTTATTTATGTACTACTAAAGAGTTCAGAGTTAGACCATTTGTCATTTTTAAACACAATTTTTTCCAAGCACAATTGGTATTGGTCAAAAGTCTTTGCTGGACTGAGCTTTAAAATATCTCAGGCATGGAGAAAAAGGTTGGAGGAGAAATAATTTAAATCAGAAAGGACTTATATACAGTGAAGTGGGACATGAGCCACATTCAAAGTGAGTATATTCCTCCCTGGATGTGTAGGTGTAACTCCCTCGTGTATATTAAAAATGATCACTTACAAAATGATTTTAGATATATTAATGGACTTACTTCCAATCTATTTCTGCTTGTCAGATGTGACACTTCACATCCTTAAAGTACAAGAATGGCAACACTCTCTTTGCTCTTGACAAGTAACTAAAACGGAAATCAAAGTATTTCTATACAGACTTTTCAAAGGAATTTTCCATTTTAACTGAATCAGGAATAGGAACTTTCTGATATTCAGAAATATCTCCTGAGCTAGAGGCTATTCATAATCATAGACAAACCCACAAAGTTTCTGATAAGGGAAAAAACAATAGGTTGTGCTTTAATTGGTGTCATCTGGGGAGCTGGGGGCGGAAAGAGGGTGTAATAAAAGTTTTTGTTTAGTTCAATATTATGCAATATCTACTAAGCAAAAATCCTTTCTCTGCTTGACATTCTAACCTGCCCTTATTTGTTTGGTTAAAACACTGTGATTAATTTTCCTGAAACTCCAATTTATTCCTTTTCCTCACTTTTCTTTCTAATAAAACTGATAGAAGAAAAAGGTTGCAATTTGGACAAATAACAAGTATTGCAACAGGTGTTGCATTAGTGAGTGAAAGATTTCTTCTTGCCTCACTCAGGCTAGTAAAAAAACATACCAGGAAAGTTGCTGGGTAACCAAATTGGTTTTCCTCATGTAGTGACCATAATGCTGTTGTCTAGCATCTGACTGAGCTACAGTTTTGAAAAATTTTGTGTTGCTATTGTACTTTTCTCAGTATTTTGTTTGGTATATCATCTAGTTGTAACATCCAGCTGATGTTAGCCTTTGTTTATGGACACTTGTGCTCACTCTATGTATACATTAATAGTGTGAGATATTATTTGAAAAAAATGCATAACTCTCGTGTCTCTAATGCACTTTGTTGTGGTTGAGTAGTACATACTTTTATACTTTATTAGCAAAAGTTTTATAACCTGTTAACAAAGCTGTATGGAAGTGTTTCAGCATGTGTTGAAAAAATACATATTCTACATGAATCTGCTTCATTTCAGATTTTCTTATTAATATGTATTTTTACTATATTGTTGAATATTAGATTGCGTAACCATGCATAATCATAAAGGTAATAACATAAGGCATGTAATTGTTTTAAATGATTTACAGCTGTGTAAGAATAGGTTGCCTGCACTCAGCAAGTGCAGAATAGGTTGCCGCAGGTTTAGGGAAACACAAGTACCTGGGTATATGTATCCCTATTTAGAAAATCCATGCAAAAAAATTTTTGTTTATTTACTATTTCAAGTTATGGCTAGTGAATCAAGCTTTAGCAGACCTGACCTGATACACTGTAATACAGTCAGTATTTGAATTTTGAACTGCTGTACTAGGGGCAAGTGTTATGGCAGGACTTTCCCAGTTCAGAAGAGTGAGAGGACTATGCATAGTAAAGAGGAAAACAGAATCCCTCCCTCTGTTTTATTTGTCCAAAAGACTAAATAGTAATGAATCATATCAGAGCATGGAATGTGATGTTAATATGATAACTTATTATTTTTTGAATTTTCAAAATGAGTAAACCATGCTCATTTTGAAATTGTATACCATGATTGTGGCAATCACACTGTATGCTTCAAGAGATTTAAGGTTTCAACCAAGAAGGCCAAGGGGCTCCCAACTCTAACAGTTCAAAAATAGAAAAATGACAACAAATGTAATTTTTAGAATCAAGAATGAAATCTTTTTCTGAGAAAGAGATCCATGGTGACAGAAATGTGAGTAAATTCTGAAAACTTTCAGCCTACACAGAAGTCCCAATTCCCAGCACATATTGATGAGCATGTACACATTCACTCCGTGGGTCCAATAATTTTGCTTAGGCTTGTTTTAATGTGACTCAGAATTTCAGCTGAAGATTTCATCTGCGTGGAACCTTACTGAGACAGAAAATACAAATAATGGAAAATGCAAGGGAAAAGAAAATTAAATAGTTGCAATTTATACCCCGAAGAAAATTTTAGTATTCCAGAAATCATATTAATCACACATTCAGTTAGATTCAGTTACCATGTACACAATATATATTCGTGGAGCTGAAGGTAAAAGGTGTAGTCATCATGAGTTTTGCTTGGATAAATAGGTAAATAAATCACAGAGGGTCAGGTTGGAAGGGACCACAGTAGGTAATCTGGTCAAAACTTCCCCAGGCAGGGTCAGCCAGAGCACATTGTACAGGATTGCATGTGGAAGGTTCTTGTATATCTCCAGAGAATGATCTCACTCAGTTAGAAGCTCAAGGCATACTTTTTTTAGGAGATTTGTGCAGTATTTCTAGGAATAAGATATTTGCTCTTGCGAACAATACGTGCAATTGCAAAATGTTGTCACTGCGAAACAAGATATGCATAGCAAACGTGCAATTAACATTTCTGACAATGACTTATTTTACATATTAGAACACATGCTTCTCTAGGAACATATTTGTCAATCGAGAAATAGACAAATTATTTTGCTACTAGTCTCTAGAGAAAATAACCACCGGAGTCTAACCTTTTAAGTTTTAAATTTAAATGTCCTAGATCTTCAAAGACTGTGCATATTGAAGAAGTGATTTCTAATAGAAACTGACTGAAAAGATTAATGACTACAATGTGTTATTCAGAGACTTGTTGGGTGGGGAATCAAAGCAAATCAATGATTTTCTGCTTTTGCTGAGTCCTGGTCCATCTGCTCCACCTTTTAAGGATGTCATTAATTCACAGTACATGCAAACAACCTGAATTGCCAACTTGACATAAAATAGAGAAGGGTGTACAACTAGATAACTTTCATAAAAACTAAATTTTCTTGTATTACATTCATCCAAAATATTTAATTAACTATATTTTCCTACAGTTGAATTTCTAAGAATTGAACTTAAGGAATTGAAATCAATTACCCATTTTTTTTTCAAATATCATAGTTTTTGGTCAAGGAAGAAACAACCACTGGCACATGCAAGTATTTCTATATATTGGTTAGTTAAAGAATACACTATGATTATTTTTAATGAGCTAAGGAACTAAGTAAACAAATAAACACTTGAAAGGAATTTTTGTCCAGAAACAAATGTTGATTTTCACTCCTTCTTTGATAATATGATATGGAAGTTACTCTGATGATCAACTGATCATCACCATTCATATTTTATGACAATATATGCATCTAAGTAAACATGACTGTAATCTAATGTGTTTCCTAATTATCCCTTGTCATAAGTAACAAAGCGATATCTGTGACCATATACCTCTGTAGTTAAGTATTATCTTTTTGATGAGCCATCAAGAGTCAAGACAAATAAAATTATTATGGATACAGACAGTTCCAAATACCTTCAAACAGATTATTCTGGCACTTTCTCTAATGCAGAAACAAGAATCAGAAAAAAATAGTTAGTGGACGAACCTTATGAAAAGGCTGCTCCTTAAATTTCTAGATGGCATACAGGAAAGCTGCAGGTAATTTATTACTTTTTTTTTTTTTTTTTTTTTTTAAACTAAATATAATCTCCAAGTTTGGATTTGGCTGGCCTTAGAACATAACAGTCTTCTGAGGTATGGACTTTGTTTCATGGAAATGTAGAACCAAAAAATGCAAGACATAATTTTGAAAGAAATGATCCTGGATTGGCTCTAGTTTAAATTCTCTGCCTACGTGCAGTTATATACTGCCTCCAAGCTGCAGCAGCTTTTTCACGGGTGTACAGGAGAATCAAGTGTCCAGAGGTCCACTGACCTCTTCCAATTTATATTCTTTTTTTCTCCTTTAAAATGGTAAAGTGTGGTCTGTAAGTCACTTTTCAAAGATAAGCATGTGTGAATCTGACAGTATAATTTTGCCCTTAATAAACAGAATTTATAGTGTAAGCTGTTTCAGAAGCTGTGATAAACGAGATAATTGGACATTATTCCATATTGTAATACAGACGGCCAAAATTACACCATTTAAGACAATTCAAGAGGATCTGTTTGACTTCTTAAAAGTATACTTTTATAATAATGAAATCCAAAGCTTATACTTTTCTTAAATGACAAAGGTATTTTGAGAAACCCATCAATTATAAATCTAAGCGTGTCTCTGTAAGCCAGTTTATATTGACAAGAACACTGAAATAGAATTCAAAGCTTAACTTGACTTGTAATGGTGTTGAGAATTCTCACATAAAACACAGCATTATTCTTGTCTTACTTTTTCTTTTCTTTTATGTCAAATGTATAGAAAATCATGTCCAATCATGTAGTATTCAATATATTGCATATATATTATTCTGTGATATACATGGCAAAGTTATAAATGAAAGGTAAAATATTAATACAAACCTTTGCAGGGGCCTTTGAAATCTTGTGTGTGTATGTAGTGCAAGAAAATGTACATTTTAAAATGAAAGTACAAACCACTCTGTATTATAAGCCAAGATTAAGGAATACTCCCAGTTTTGCTATACTTCTACTTTCCTGGTATTTTAAAAGCCTGATGATCTAAGAGCACACACATTTACTTATCTTTCAAAGACATAATCACACTGTCATCCATTTCAGTACCACAAAAGATGGATAGCATAACATGGACTTAAAATGGGTTCATTAATTATCAAAAAGATAAGTGTTTCATCAGGTATATACAGCAGATAATATTTATCTTTTCTCATAGAGAAAAAAGATTAAAGTAATTCTTACACACATACTGGAAAAGAAAAAGGCTGTACCACTGAAAGTTTCATAAAGTGACACTAGATAATACACTCTGCCACTAAAGACAACCTTACACAAACACAACCACAGATGCCTTCCATCACATTCAACTTTGGCAGTTAAATACCAGAATGAAACCATATATTCCAACTTTAACTATTTCATAAACTTCCTTTGTTTCTTAGTAATTACACACACAGGGACTGCTTTTCAAAAGTTAGTGTTTCTGCTGCAGTATTTGATAACTACTTGATAGATATAGAGTAAATAATTTCACTAACTGTATAACACAATGATACGTGAAAACAAATACCAGGACTGCCACAGTCTCTGAAAGGAAATAGCAAGTCCATCTAGGCATAATTAGTGAAACTGCCATGTGAAGTAAAGAAATATTACTATAACTCTGTCAGAAAAGAAACTGACAAAATAAAACAAAACTTGGGTTATTCTGACATATTTAGCAAGGATCTGGTCTGAAACAAGATCAATAAGAAACAGAAAAACCTCTCATGAGAAGTAACTGATTAAAATTCTACTGACATGAACTGGAGAATGCCTTATGTCATTACCTTTGTGATTAAATTTTCAATTATATTAAAAAAATAGTGTTTCATCTTAAACCTTTCCTCTGAACAATCTCCTCAAAGTTGAGATGTTGCAGGTACAATTACCAGTAAATGAGAATAACCAATAAGAGAAATAATTTCTCAACTGTAATTTCCTAAACACTATGTATTATGTTTGTAAAAATATTATTCCACTGGTCTTACTTTATCCTTATTTTTATGGAAATAGGTTTGTGATAAATAGATCTTTGTCTAGATATATTTTAAAAAATACCCCAAACCCAAAATGCTTTGAATTGCATTGAATTTTATGCAGGCAACCCCCATTTAACTGAACATATTTATTCTGCTGTAGGTAAATATTTCAACACTTGTATGTTCCACAGCTTTTTTAAATTAGTAATTCACAGCAAAACCAGAAACATTACTCTCAGAAACATCACAAGCCAAAACCTCAAAACAATCCCTCTCCTTATTGCAACACCATATCTGGAGTGAGAAAAAAAAGCAGTGTTTAGAAATAATCTTGTTCATGACTTTTAGATTTGGCTCAGTCAAAACACAGTGAAATTAGTGGAGGCTCACATTAACTTTACTGAATTCTGGCTCATTTTCCTAATATGAATCAGTTAATCAGTTTGCTTACAAGATTGCATATAATTTATTACACATTACAAAACAGAATTAATGTGTAATTTTCTTTAAGGTAAAATTGAATCTGAAAAAGATAGTTGATTTACATGTTATTTACAAACACATGTCCTTTTTCAATATTTGTTATTATCTGTCCCTACATACTTACAGTTCTAACAATTGCAGAAAAAAAAATAGACAAAAAACATTTTGAGAAATTTATTAACTTCGAAAAAATTATTAAAAAAATCCCCCAATTTCTGTAGTTTGTCAAAGATTTAGTGATTATGCCACCCTATAAATTTAGCAAAATGTTTATTTAGAAGAACCAGAACACAGCAAATTCCATTAGTAATAAAGTATCTAAGGGTGAGTGAGTGCACTGAGGTGAAAATGCAAACTTTAAAATACTGGAATAAAAAATATTAAGAATTTGTGTCAATTTTGTGTGTTGCTCTATCTAGCAGCATTTTAACAATAGAATTACAGTTTGCTTTCCATCATCATTATTGATTCATCTAAATGCCTTATGGACATCGATAAAGAGATCTATTGACTCTTAATGGCAAAAATGTCAGGAACAGTATTGAAACTAACACAGGTCAGTGATTTTTAGCATCAGTGACTTCTTGAAAACGATGCCTTGACAGTTTGATTTTCCACTGCTTCAAAAGAATATATTAATGGCACATAAACTCTTATGATGCTCTAAACATATTAAGGAAAGGAAACACATTCAGGCCTATACTTCCCAAAGCTGAAAAATTATGTTTATTTCCACTTAAAACAGCAAGGACATCCTGCCAAACCTTTCAAGAGACATATAATAATAAATAGAAACCCTCCTAGGCAAGCAAGTTTATTTAAGTCTAAATGATAATGTCATTCATATTAAATGATTAAGTAATTGAACATATAAATAACTAAAAATGCATCACTGTTTAACTCCTGAGAAACTAAAGAAATGCTCAGTGTTTAAATTAAAGTCTATATACATTCCTCCAAATATATAAAATGCACAGAATAAGGAATGGAAATATAAGAGACTGATATTGACTAAATCTTGGCCACAAAATATTACCAAAATTTGAGCCTGTGAAGAGTATACTGATCTAACCGTGAAGTGGAGAATATTTTAACTAATTATTTAAAAAATAATTTGATACTTGTGAATTTATTTAAAGTAGGAAAGCTGCTTCCTTTTTTTTGTTTGTTTTGATCTAAGTTTACATTCAAATCAGTTTCAGAAACTGAAATGAAGCTTTCATATTGAAACATTATTATGTTTAAAATGACATACCCTTTTTTTAACCACATACATGCACACTATATTCAAACAATATAGCACTGTAATACTGTGAATATTAATGAATTTGACAGTGCTATTTCGGGAAAATGCCAATGACATTCATACACACCAAATGTATCTCTGCAGTCCAAACAGAAAAAAAACCACATAAAAATGAGAACTGGATTCAGCAAGCATATAGTATGAAGAAGTTAACTCAGGGATTGCAGAGTGAATGACAGCCTATTTTCTACTGCTAACTCAAGATTAGAATTGGCACCTACCCTTATGCTAATGAACACCTAATTAGAGACACCTCCTATTCAATAAACTGCTCTCTTATCATCAGTTAGATTACCTGACAAGCCCTTTCACTCCAGTTCTGGCCCACCAAGAATCTTCATTCTTTTTCTTGTCTTCTTTTCTGCAAGAGAACTGATCCCGCTTAATCCCTGGAATAATGTATCTCCTCTTGTGGAAGAGCTGGTTTCCCTCTTCCCCTTTTTACATCAAGCTAATGGAGCCAGTAGGTATTCTATTGATCTTTCTCTATGTGGTTTCCTCAAGGATTTGACAGACTTCCTTACAGGTTAAACATCCAGGCTTTCTGAAGTGGCTATAAAGCTTTGGTTTTGATTTTTCAAACTTTTTTCTCAAACCCTTGCTCATCCATAATCTTTAAAAGCTCAGTTGATGCCATGCAGAGTACAGGCTTAATTCTTTGCTGAACTAATCTAGACACTGTCTAGTGTTGAGTACAGTTGTCTGATTCAAATCTTCTGTTACAAAGCAGATGACATCTAGCTAGATGTCATGAGAAGAGACTAACAATGACAATTCACTTATCCCTTAGAAAGAATCAATTCTCCCACAATGCATCTGTCAGAGAACTCTCACTCAGTAAAAGCAATTTTTCTAGCTGTCTGACACTGTAATTGCTCTTAAATTTTCAATGAACGTTTTACAAGAACTCCCCTGAACCATGATGAAAAACTTAACTTTTTCTAAAAATGAGAGGCTGACAGGATGAAAGAGGTCTTTCTCTTTAAAGCTTTGCTTGCTTCAGTAGGAATTCTTTCATATCATCAACAAGCTGTTGAATAGAGGATAGATTACTTTCCATTTATTTCATCAATCAGATTAAAGGCTCTCCTTCACAATGCCCTTTAAACAAGAGCTGTTTATGATGTCCTCCCAGGTTGTACTTTAATGTAGTATTAAATCACCCTGAGCAGAGAGGCAGGCAAAGCATATAAATATGATGAATATCTGACAATATTTAAGCATTGCATACATTCAGGTCATTTCCCTATTTCTTGTCACTGCAAAAAATTTGAAATCCCTCCATCATCCCAAGCAGGTTTTAATGATCATGTGTCATTTTGATCTGCCCATCACGCAAAAGAAAAAAAAAAGTTTTGATATATATATATAGATATATAGAGAGATGCATGATAGTTCTGTATCTGAAATCTTCTGACAGAGAGTATGCATGACACCAGCACACAGAACTGCTCGTTCACACACTTATTTAATTAAGATTTAGTCTGAAGGATGGATTCACTACTAGATGCAGCTCTGTTCTATTTTTAGCACACATAAACATTGCACAGAAAAAAAAAAAGTGCTTCTTTCATTTTGTACACACTGAAACCATTTTATTAGTATGAGAAATATGTACAAGCTGCAGGCAATTGTTCAAGAATAATCAATAAGACTTTTGGTGTTATTATTGACTACACCATTAAAGACACCATTCCTTATTATCTAGATAATTCCTCAATTAAATAACACTAAGCATATTAAAACATATCATTTTCCCTGACTCACCATGGAATTTTGAAACACAGTAATGAATTTTGAAATCTTTACATGTCATGATATATTTTAATTAAGTATTTAGACATTTTAAATGCCAGCTATTTGTGTGAGAAAGGGGGAGTTCCAGTACAACCAATAAACACAAACCATAAAAAACCTGCATATAATCAACGCATAAATAGCAAGATCATAAAGATAATAAATTTATATGTTCATGAGAATTCTAGACTGCATTTTGGGTGGCTTTTTTTTGTTTGACTATCACTCATATAACAATTCTGAAACTATTGTTAATGTGCATACGATATGTACTCATATTAACAATATGCATTAATTAAACAGATATGATTGATTTATTATATCGAGAAGAATTTTGTACTTTAACCTTCTGAAATATTTCCTTGTGAAGTGTCCAGTATGCAGGGTGATAATAACTATTAGTGTGTATGTTAATGTGTTAAATGTATGGTTATCTATTATAGGAGACTTTCTGATGGTGTACTTTCTATAAATTATGGGAGCGGACATGTGCACTGGAAATGTCCCTACAAAAAAAAGTTTCCTTGATGGAAACTATATATTTGTTAATTAAAAGGGATGATTGTAATTAGAATGCAAAACGTATTCAATTCTCCAAACTGATATTTTAATAATAATTGCAACAAAACTTGCCTTTAAAATTGGACTTCTTTCACAAACACAAGATTTCTCAATCTAATTGGCAGTGGTGTTTTCCTTTCAGCTTTAGTTCTTTACACACACAAACTCCTCCTGCATTTTTCCATTTAAACATTTCAATATTCCTCCTTTCTCTGTCACTTACTCTCCATGTGTGTTCCATTACTGTTTTGTCCGCTTTTTCTCTTTTCAGAGTAAAATTGGAAGAGATAGCACATCTTTTGTGGTCCCACTGAAGTCAATAAAAATCTGGTTTTGAACAAGGATTCTCAGATTCCTGGAGGAATTCTGTAAGTTGATTCACTATTGCTTTGTAGAGCTACTTCCACAATCTAGTGTAAAAGTTCATCTGTTTATACTAGTGCTGAATGGATCAGTAAGTTGATTTCTTTAAAAAAAAAAATAAAAATTCTATGGTCTTACTCATTAAAGTATTTTGTGTTCTGAATCATCCTAAATAGCCACATTAGACTGATCTCATGTTAGATAAGTATTTACTTGGTGCAAATGTTGAGAAAAATAAAGTAATTTGAACTATTAAATGCACCTTGCGCATAAAAATTTCTAATTTTGACAAAATGTCAGCTGGAAGTGTTTCTTAGAATAAAGAAAATATTTCCTAGAGTAAATGAAGTTTTAATTGCCACCAAACTAATAAGATAGAATGGGATGTCAGGTGGGATTTTAGTTTGTCTAGTGTTTACTTGTCTAACTTAAGGAAGTAGAAATGATCAAGAAGAAACTTAATCACAATTTTATAGAAGTCCATTGTTCAAGATAACAATCTAGATAGTTCTCGTCTAGTTTAAATTGGTAAAGGAGGAATTATTTATTTCCAAAAAAGGAATGTTTCTTGCATTTTGCAAGAAGAAGGGAATAATTTCTTCCTAGATTGGTTGACTAAAATCCTAAAAGAACTACCAGGAAATATGTCTACACTTTAAAAAATTAAAAAAAAAAATTGGTTCTTGTTTCTCTTATAATTTGGACAACTATTAGGAAAAATAGATCTTAAATATACTTTCCAAGAAAATATACAAGATGCATTCTGATAAATGTGTGCTTTGATTTCTTAACATATATTTTAGTGACTTTAGGTATCCTTAAAGACACTATACATTTTCTTGTGTTAAAGTTTAGAAGTGAGCCAATTTTTTTTTTCCTAAAGATAGAGTTATAATCTTTATTACTTATTATGTTCTCTAATTCATTTGGTGAAAATAAGTAACATGGACAATAATTTTCTGGATGTCAATATTTCCAGCATGGACCACAGAAGGGGAAATCTTGGACATAAATCACCTTTTCTGTCTGTAAGCCTATTCGCCTATTCTCTTTCATAAAAGAAAAACAAACCCAGTAATTCTATCAGTGCCAGTCAACTTTCCAATAAGTTCTCTACAAAAAGTGCTGTGGTTCTGAAAACCTTTTCAGTCTCTGCTTATTTTAGAAAAAGCATGTGCATTTATTTTCACTGGGACACTCCCTGCTAATAAACCTGTTTCTACTCTTCCTGAAACCAGCAGGGTGATTTCAATGAGAGCAAAGTTCAAGAAAGGGTCTATGGAGGTACCCATCTTTAAAAACACAAAATTAATGCCTTCCATTATCATCAGCAGGAAAATTCACACACTTTGGGTTAGACACATATTGAACTAGGGCTTGAAAATTATACATTTCATATAAAGGAGATACTAAGTAATCTCACAGTGAACATGCAAGTAGGAGGAGATGATGACTATTATTACAGATATTCTTTCAAAATATTTCAAATCTAGACATTTTACAGATAAGAAAAGTATGATCAAATGAAATTTGTAATTGAGAAAATGTTATGCTGGATTCAGTGTAATTTTACTTCTAAGAGAAATACTTATAAGAAATTCGAACCACAAAAAAAGTCTATTTAAAAATGTAGCAAGAAATACCCACCTGCTTAAAGGGCATGAAAGAGTGACAGGGAGTATGTGATGAAAATGCTGAAGGTATCTGTATGATGATTTTAAGAGGGATGCCATTGCCACGTGACTTTCCACCCACCCCAAAATCTCAAAGAACAGAAATTAACACTCAGGGTGAAAAATGAAGATGCGTCATGGAAGATTTAAGCCATGTGGAATATGGTGAGCTGTTAGCCAAAGCAAGATTTTCTTAGGCTGGAGAAGTGCAGGAAACATCTGACCCTTCAAATATTTGTCCAAACTCTAAACAGGAGTGGATTCCCTCAGCATTTGAGTTTTATAACTTTGTTATTAACACTTTGCTGAAAGAGAAGCAATGGCCAGACTCATCCTGCTGAGAATGAAAATTATAGCAAGCCATACCATGTTATACTTCACCAAAGTTAATTGAAAATTATAGTGTTGCAGTGTGTTGCTAGATTTCCAGGGCGGGTTTCTCTTGGGTTTCCCTTCCCCCAAGCCCAGGAGTTTCTCCTGCCAATCCCAAGGGACTTGATTTCAATATAAGGGGTTTCTCACTGGACCCCTGGAAAATTCCTAGATACCTGTCGAGGGGATTGGCTACAACAAGAGAAGCCCTCCCCTCCCCAAAGAGGATTTGACCCTTACACTGTNAAGCTGCATTATTATAGCAGACATACCAGGTTATACTTCACCAGAGTTAATTGCTTTTACATCTGGCCCATCAATGGGTTTTATGGAAGTTGAATAGTGCCTTTGTCTTCACCGCAATACTATGGTATACACAGAAAATTATTTCTTTAGATACCTCATTAAATCAATCAAAATAAAATGGAAGCAGAAAGCTATTTGAGCTATTGGAACTCTATAATAGCAAATTTTAGTTTAGTATCCCTAAAGCACAAGCAAACTAGTGATTTAGAGACGCTAACAAAAGCCTACTTAGGATGCAGAGGCTAGGGAAAAAGTCAGAAAGAGAAAATATTTTTGAATAAGGAAAAACTACTTTTCAATCATATTTGTGTAGACTAAGATTTGAGGATATGTAAGCACTTATGTCATTTTCTAATTTAATTTCATGATTATATTTGTCTTCTCAAAAATTCTGCAATGATGCACTGAGTTGCAGAAAAAAAATTCCATTCACATCATATACTTCACATCTCATTAGTTGAACACATAAACAAATTTTCTCTACATTTCCTGGCATTATATTTAGTCTCATTGCCAGTCAATAACAATAACCATAACTAAGGAAAAAATACTAGCTGAGAACAAAAAGAAATTTACAACATTGTGCATGTAGAACCTATTCCTAGCTCTTTAGTGACATACATTGTCTTGGAAGATTTATTTTTGTCTATCAATATTCCTAAATAGGGCAACATCAAACCCATGGTAATTATGCAATTTATACTTAAAATTTCCTTATTATTTTCAAATTGAATATGACCAGATTTACATTGGGTTAGAGTTAATTTTCATTCTGGTACATTGGTCTGCTTTCCATTCAGTGTGAGAATCACACTGCTGACTCAGAGATGTTTGGGATGTTGCTCAGTAGTGCTCGCTCGAAATCCAGGACATTTCAGTGCTCAAGAGGCTGGGGGAGCACGGCCAGGAGAGCTGACCCGACCTGGCCAAAGGGATATTCCAAACACAGACAGGGCCAGCGTATGAACTGGGGGAGCTGCAGGGAGGGTCCAGGCACTGCTGGGGGCTGGGCTGGGCATCGGGCAGCAGGTGCTGAGCAACCGCATCACTGTGCATCACTCGCTGCTCAGGGGTTTTATCCCCCTCTCTTTTCCAGCGTCATCATTATCATCATCATTATTATACTTAATTTCACTTATAAAACTATTCTTATCTCAAAAAAGTTTCAGACTTTTTTTCTGATTTCCTTGCCCATCACACCAGGAGGAGGGTTGTGGGAAGTGNTGTTCTTCTTCTTCTTCTTCTTCTTCTTCTTCTTCTTCTTCTTCTTCTTCTTCTTCTTCTGGTTCTTCTTCTTGTTCTTGTTCTTGTTCTTCTTAAGAAGAAAGGACTGGAAGAAGTAAGAATTTAAATTATTTGCATATCAGTAAGTTTACATCTGAATTTTCTTTAGTATTTGCTGTGAAAATTAAATAGGAAATTAATTTATACAACTTGATTTTTGTCTATTATTCAGAAAAGCTTAACCTCTAGCAGGTTAAAATAAGAAGGTTAAAACTTCTTTAAAATAGGAGTTAAATTTTCTATTTTAAGTAATTCCATGCCAATAAAAGTTTGGATTTATCCATTTCAAGACATGTTGGTAGATATATGATAGTTTTCCAACTAAAAGAGCTGTAAAATTCTGAATGGAATGAAAATTAACAAAATGAATGACAACAATGACAACAATAAAAAGTGCATGACTTTTTAAAAAGTATTTTTGATTTAAATTGTAATGGAATTTAATATATTGTAAACATCTGGTTTAACTAAGAAGCAAATCCTACTTCCCTTACTACTTCCTCTTCCCTGCAACCAAGAAAAAAAATGTAAAAGGTCAAGATTCCATCAAAGTTACAAAATCCTGTTATTGTATCACTTGTACAAGGTCTATTTTAAAAACTACCTGTAACAGTTTAATGGGATACGTTGTTTTGGAGTAAGTAAACTCACAGGGGTAACAAACAGCAGCAATCACAGGCATAATTAAAAAACACTTAATCCATTTTTTTCTGAAAGAAAAAAATACTCCTTTTTTACATTAGAAGAGAGAGAAAAAAAATAAGCATATGAGATTTCAGGGACACATGCTCTCATGTTCTTGAAAACTTGGCTTCAACTTTTAACTCTGTTAGATGGAGTTATGGGCAGAGGCCTTATCTTTATTTGACTAGGTTTTCTTTTAATGGTAAGATCATTGTAGTTATAACCAGTTTCATATTAAATATATTTTTTTAAACCATTCTTATCGAAGTAGTTTCCCAGTTGCTAAACTAAAGAAAGGACTGAAAAGTTCATGAAAACAAGGTATTTAGTGTTGAAAGTGATGTGGTAGAAAAAACAGATGAGCGGGTAGATGAAGTTTAGAGACTGGAAAAATTGAGAAATTAAAATGTAAGATCAAGTTTAAACAAGTAAAAGACAGTTTTATTCAACTTATTATTAAATATATAAATAAAATAGTCTTAAATTTTATGTTTTAGAACTGAGGAAAAAGAATATAATTAGCACAATCCAACTTACAGACCAAGAAGATACAATACCTATTTTCAAGGGTTGAAATATACAGAAGTGTTTTCTCTGAGAAGACCAAGGTAAAGTATATTTGATTTTTTTTGTAGTGACAATAAAAAAGGTATAAAGGTATACTGTAAAAGTGTTTAAAAATGTTCAAAAAGTATTTGAAAGACTGGATGAGTTGGAAGAAGAGAGAATAGATGAAAAGTTGTTTTCAGCTAGGGAGTATTGGGGAGAATAAGAGAAAGATTGCTGGCAAAGATGAGGAATCTGGGGGCATCAGGGCAGGCGGTTAAACAGAAGTGGAGGCTGATAGACAAAATTGTCCAAAGTGATTTTGGTTTTAGATTCAGCATTATCTCAAAGAGTTCAGAGTGATAGAATTGTGTTGTGTTTCGTGCCTTGTGCTGTACAACACAAGGTCTCACAGACAGTTAACGTGGAGAATTTCCTGCTTTTGAAGGGACATGAGACATTATCAGTTACCTTGAATGTTCTCATCTTTTCCCATCATACATTATGAGTCGTGGGTTTTAGTTTTTATGATAATGCCTAAATTTACTAATGGCTGCAAGGAAATACTTTGTAACGTGGTGATCATAGAGATGGATGTCTATTCTATGGACTGTGGTGACCAAAGACATGAAAGGTTTTTCACTGCTACGGGGGTGGATGTGTTCCCACACGAAATAAGCACATACTCAATATAAACCAGCAGTGGGAGGACTCATGATTGAGCAACCTAACAGGAAGAGAAAAGGTAGATACAGTCGTATCATTCAGTGATGCATCAGCCATCACCACACCTTGCTAAGAGTGGTAAAGGTGTGGCACACTCAGAAGAAACATCTGTGTGAGAGAGAATTTCTGGAAAAGAAGATGTGGAAGATTTTTGTGAAGTGAAATGCATAAAGGGAATTTGGAAAAAAATGAGGGAATTAAACTGTCACTCTTATAGAAGGATGTCCTCGTATGAAGAATAACTATGGCAAAATTAAGGGAGAGGTTGAGACTGGCGCCCTAATGTGCGACCTCCTAGTTAGGTGTTTTTGTTTAAATGTGGATTACTAAAAGATTAGAAGTTAGAAACTTCATTAGACTAAGAGTCACGAGTAAGGACCATAAATCAAAAACTGGTCAAGAGGAGAGATGGAGTTGATAATGGTTTGTTTATCATGACTGCTGTGTCTGAATGTTCTCACCCATTGAAAGAAATGCACCAAAGAAACATTTCAAGTGTCAGAACTGTAAAAAAGACATCAAACTCAGATAATGTGAATCAGAAACAAGCAGATAATGAAGTGAAGAGGGTATTTGACATAGGTGTTCAAATTTTACAACTTTGATAACAAAACTGACAAAGTGAAAAGAGAGTTAGTGGAGATACCTCGGAATTACAGAAGAGTGGTCTTTTTAGCACAGTGTCATAGGTTCAGTTAATATTATGTTTCAAGCCCAGCAAATTTTTGGATTTTTTTTTTTCTGTTTGTAAACAAATGTGTTATGTCTTGTAGTGCTCCAAGATAAAAATGAATTTTACATGTCAAGAAAAATATATGTACTTCAGAAACACAATTTAAGGTAATGTAAGGCTGGTAAATTATTTTAGATTAGCAATCTACTTGTTTCAAAATCTATTGCTTTTCTTTTCCAGCTGTTGTTAGGGACATAATAATTTCAGTGGTTTCTGTCAAACCTTTCCCATATGAAAGAAAGAGTAAAATTATAATATGATTATAATTTATAATAATTATAATGACAGATTATAATCTCTCACTAACAAAATAAATAGCCAGTACTTTTCAGTAGCAAGTTTTATACGTTGTAAGAAAGTGATGGCATTTCCAAGCAGCCTGCAACTGCAATTGTCTAGTGACTATGTGACCATAGCCAGAGCTTGTCTTTGAGCTTATCATTCAACATTAACCATTCCAGAATTCTGAAGTATTATTAACTCCCAGACGAAAGTAAATGCTAGATATTTGGGTAAGGAAGATGTGGAAATACTGTCCAGTTTTTTCTTTTAATGATCACTGAATGACAGTCTTGGAATTTTTGAAGGAGCTGGAAGGTATTTTGGATCTTCAACCCGTTGCATGAATGTTCTATATAATCATTTCTCTTTCTAGTTTAAAGTATAGATGGGTGATAATGACAAAAATGTGAGATTGACCAATAGAGTAGGAAAAAAGCTCCTAAAATTCAGAAATATTTTAAAAAGGAGCTCTATTTAGTATTCAGAGGAGAAATTTCTCAGTGTTTTGGTATGAACTATTATATTATTACATTGCTATGTAAATGTCAGTATGTGCTTGTAATTTACTATTTAGCAACATACTAAATTCTACCTTTGAGATCTTGAGTTTCTACTGAAGCCATAGGACACCAAATGTACCTTTAAGGATTCAGGGACACGATTGTGTAAAGTCAGCAGAAGGTACCCAAATGATTGAAAAAGGACAAGCAGAGGTGAATGTGAGCAGAATAATCATTTACAGTGCTGAAACAAAGATCTGAAAAAGATCAGAAAAAAACAGCAGTATACCATGAGGAAATAAATTCAACATTGAAAAAACATGATATCCTGAGAACTGCTGATGCCCCTTCTCAAAGACAGACAAAATTATTTTATTTTTATTTGCAAATGTATGTGTATTTCCCCTCTCCCCCCTTTTTTTTTTCTTCTTCTTTCTTGAAAGTTCATTTTTTTAGACCACTTGCGTGGCTACCTGAGGAAATTTTTGCTGTCTCATTCATGATCATCTGCACTATGTGTTATGTAGCTACCATTTGTTTCACAAAAAACCCCACAAACAAACAAACATACAAAAAAAACACACAAAACCCCCCCCCCCAAAAAACAAACAAACAAAAAAAACCAAAAAACCACACTAAAACAAGAAACCCCCCTAAACTAAAAATTGACTACTGAAAAATGATATGGACTCTCTTCAATTCTCTGCCCATAAGTTTTCTTCCTTCATACTGGCCTTAGCTACCAGGAAATTAAGAAACAATATTTTTTCTTAAAAAAAATTTTAAAAAATAATAATAAAAAAGGTATTAGATCAGGCAGCTGACTTAGCTCACCCAGTACCCACAGAAGCAGCAAATCTCACAGAAGCAAAACAACAAGAATATGCAGACAAGAGCAGGAGGAGAGAGACTGCGCCACTGTGAAAGCATTTTCCCAGGTTAGTGTAAAAATATCTTGCAGGACAAACCAGTTTAGGATAAAACCTGTTAAAAGTGAAAAAGGTGGAAAAAGTCATATAGAATAAGATCTATAAGCAGTTAGTTTGACACTAATTTAGGCTAAAACTCAGAGAGATTCTTTTGGCATAGCTAGCATTTTGCTGATCTTAGTGGCACATTTAGTTATTTCTAGGTAGAAACAAAGCAAAGAGAATTTATACTAAAAAAACTTCCTCATATACCTGTGGGTAGATTCATATATTTTCATTTAGTATGGTACAATTACCAGTCTCATTTATTACCTACCAAGATGTGAAACCACAAGGTGAGGTCAAAGTATCATCAAGGGTATCTTCATCACTTCAATATCATTGCCTTAAAAAGCACTGACCAGGAGAAGTAGATGACCTCATTTCAAAATTATTACAGTACAGAGAACTCAGTTTCAACATTATAATTCATTTTCCTACAAAATATTTCAAATTTATGATCAGTTTCCTGACATATAATAGCTAATCGTTAAGGATAGCCACTTTAACATAATATGAATACGCATTTCTCCATAGGTAATACAACAGTTCCTGCATTAGCATTATTGACTAAGGTGCATTTAACTTCTTCACTAATACTTAATGGAAGGTTAATGCATAAGTCAGAAGATTAAATGGCTTTTACTTAAAACAAGTATATTGATTAAAATAACTTAGTGTGGTTTTTAAAGATGATTATATAAAAGTAGTCACACTTTTTAATATTTTATTAAATATTATGAGCAAAATGTGGGTTTCACTGACCAAAATTACTGGAAATTATTGTACTAATTGTGCCGTGAGGTAATTATTGCTCATAGTTAACAAATGAATATTTTATACTGAAAGGTAACAAATCACTCCTGTTAAATTCAGCACTCAAAGTTAGTTTCATTCCATCAGTCTAGGAATTGCCCTGCTACTGTGAGCACATTCCTTCATATGCTACCTCCTCTTTCTTATACATGGCACTATTGAACAACAGGGTGACCTTCCAAGTACAGATTACCTGTTCATTTCCAATAAATTGTGCCTCTATTTTCTTTTCATGGGCTAATATTGTTATTCAAAAGTATGTGTTGAATTTTATACACTTGATATCTCAAATTCCAACATGTAGCCATGAAGCTGGGGCTAGGTAGATAGTCTTGTGGAAGCTTTAGTTTTAAATTTGAGATTCTGCACGTGTAACACTTAGGAGCTAATCTCACAGTTGTATGAAATAAGATGCTTGGGGCCATTTTTCCATTCATTCACTTTGGTTTTGTCTCACCCAAGTTCTTGTGTTGACAATTTTTTGCGTTATGCCATGCAGGGCTTCTCCTAGGCACTCTTGCTATATGTTCTCCTGAGCCTTTTCACTATTGTGGAATTGTTTCCATCAAAGGAAAAGGAGTAGTTTGGGACAAAACATTAAAACATTTCTGCAAGCACTATGTATTAGTAGCAGTGTTTAAAATTATCCAGTGCCGCTGGTGACTACTGAATGCTGCTGAGGTACAAGCTGTAGGCCAAAGTAGGTGAGCCTGGTAGAGCATGTTTTGGTTATGCCAGTTTTTTGATTAGAACCAGCTCTAATCTTAGGTGAATGCTAAGGACAGACTGTTTGTGTTTGACTGGTACTGTGATTCTCTTTGTCTCCTGAGAGGCACTGCACCTGCCTGACATCTCTCTTTACATCTTTCAGAAACATAGCTGATCTGTCATGGCTTTTGTTTGAACTAGATTTTCAAAGGGACTTTAGGTAACAGTAGTAAGGGCATATGGTGTAAAAAAGGCACTAATAATTGTGTTCCTCAAACATCCGTTTGCTCACTGATAAAGAATGAATATGGGCTGTAATATTTTGCAGCTCTGGTAGAAAACATTTTTTATTTCTCTCCTTTTTAAAATTTCACTCATGTTTCTTTAAGTGCAGTACAGGCTTACTAAAACTCAAGTGGAATAAGTAATTTGTATAGTAGAAAATAAGATGACAGCTTTTCATGTTAGAAAAGGGATGACCACAGAGAGATAAGATAGTTAAAAAAATTTTGAGTGACCTGAAAGACAGTAAGCAAAATGCAACTAACTTCTTTTTTTCAAAAACAGGAAATATTTCTGATGAAATGTAGTTGAACTATAATACAGCTTGCAACAGAAGGCTGCCAGTTTTTTAAATGTACATGGATTTGATAACTGATTGGATATATCCAAAGAAGTAAAATCCACTATGGGATATTAAATTCAAAAGTCTGCTTCTGGATGAGAAAATTCCAAGCAGAAGAATATTCTGGAGAAATACCCTTTTATTTCATAAAATCAGTCCAAAACTCCTATGAGTGAGCAGCTTTAAACAGAAGACTGAATGGCGATAGTTCAAAACAACAACATCTTTGGCTATTTTCCAGAGAAAAATCTGGAAAAAAATAGTTTCAAAGTTGACTTTGTCCTTTCTAGTTTTGTTCCAGACACAAATGTACTTTTCACTCTGTCCATTTTATCTAGAGGAAAAAAACCAGTTCGGTAATACAAAAACACTTTCACACTCCTTTTAGTCTTGCATTATTTCAGAGCTTGGCTGGACATCCAGGTGGAAAAATGTGAAAGTTATTTGCAATTTCTCTTTTAAAGTCCCTGTGGGCTTGAGCAGGTAGCATCTGTACTACAGCAAGAGATTCTGTGTTTAATTGTTATTACATTCTTAATCCATTAAATCTTGAACCAGCAAAAGATGATGTTCCCATTCATGAAAAAGTCTAGAGAATGTTGCTACAGAAAGGGCTGAAAGTACAAGTAATGTCTGATTGAGTGATGGTGAACTGATTCGGTTTAAATTAAATTATAGTAGGTTTGCAATGAGAACTTGGGTTTCAAAAGGGCAAACCTTAATAAATTAAGGGAACTCATTACCAAAGTTGCTGACTACACTGACCTCTGAGATCTGAATGTGGAGGGGTAAACATTTTAAAGAAATCTATTAAATCAGTGGTACTGCCATAAGATTACAGGATAGGAAATGTCAAGAGTGGGTATAAAGGAGCAGAGGTGAAAGAGAATGGTAAGAACAGATTAGTCTGATCTCAGTAGTATGCTAGGCTTTAGCTTTTAAAGAGCTGAATAAAATAATTGAGATAGAAAATGCAGCATAAGTTTGATTAAGGCAGGACTAAACTGATATCCTTTTCTGATAATGTTTTTTTTTTCTGCAGAAAGAAATGCAAAGTTGATTTACTCAAGTATTTGATATGGGGCCACATAGGAAATTACTACTTCATCTAGAAAGTGCAGGGATTAAGAAAATCATTGTAAGGTGGACGAAGAACTGTAAAGGACAGAAAAGATTGCTGACAAGGAACTATTGGGTTCTATGAAGGCTATTTGGGGAGTTCAAGTATCATGGGACTCATCTGTCTATGCCTGTTAATGACTTTTAAAAAGTAAAAAAATCTAAAAAGTTACACAAGTAACACAAATGAGAAAAACTGAGTTATCAAAGAAAAGGCCATTTGTAGCTATCAACAGGCCATAACTGACTGATCTTGAGGGACTAAAATGTTGGAAAAGGTAAATCAATTGGTTTTGAAATGAGTAACAAGATCTGCATGAAAAGAATGTTGAAGACCTGGAGATTTTGATCTTTTTTAGACTGTAAGAATGATTGGAAGGAGTTAGACTGCTACCCAAAGAGACTAAATATTAAATATTTTTACTTCTTTGCACCAAGTGACAATTTACTACTCAGAGAAAAAGAGAGTTTCTTTCAAACAGATTAAATAATATTTTCTTCTAACAAGCCAAATGAAGGCTTAAGAAAATATGTGAAACCTTCATTAAAAAGTTTAAATTATAAAAAAGAAAAAGCAAAGCCATTTATAATAGGTCATTAAAAAACTGTGAAGAAACCATATCTGTTATGAGGCAAGTGGACTCAGTGACCCAGAAAGCCATTTCAGTCTTCTGTTGACACACTATAGAAGGAAGAACACAAGCAGTATAGGAGAATAAAATATCTGTATTAACACGGATAAAAACTAAAATAACTTTTATTATATTATCCTTTAGGTCAAAAAAACCTTAAAAAATGTCCTAATTTCTATTGGGTTTTTTTTTAGAATTAAACCAACAGTGGCTAGGCTAATAAAATAAGTATTAAGCAAACATTTTAAAGAAAGATCAAAGTTCTATTTTTTCTTTAAATAAGAATGTGAATATGCTTTTTAGCAGTTTTATTGTTAAAGGACAAAAGAGTAAAGCAACGTGAATCAGTAGCAGCAACCTGTCTGAAAGCTCAGTTACAACCTCTGGGATTAAAAACAAATTGAATTTCTTAGGTCTAATACAGGGTGCCTGTGACAACCAGGAAGGAACAAATCAAGAGCAGAATTTGGTGCTCCAGTGAATGGAACATCTTCCTCCATCTGCTCCAAACGTAACTTTCTTCTAAGCTAAAGCAAATGTGAGAAAGAAATTGAGAAAGGTTTGGTTTTTTTTTTTTCCCTTTTTTCCTTTATTTTGTCGGTGTCACTGCTTTCCCATGATAAAGCAAAGATGTGGGCCTGACGCTGACTGGCACAGGCTGCCCGAGAAAAACTGTAGCTGCCCTTGTGTTGGTGCACCCCAGGGCATGCAGGGACTGGTGGTGCTGCCACGCCAGGCTGCACACTGCTTCTTGCCACCTGTGTGTGACCAGGCAGCATCCATGAGAGCAGGCAAACCACTGCCAGGCTGACTGAGCTGCCCTGGATCCCTCCGGGACTACCTGAGCTGCTGAACTGTCTTTGACTGTAGCTATAACTGTTATAAACAATAATTATTAATATTTTTGTAATGACATTATCATTTAAAATATTCCTAAAATGTTCAATTTCCTTTAGCCTCCTTTAGATTTTAACTAAATATGAAATTTTACAAATCTGTAGAAGTGGGGGTTTTTTAATTCAGAGATTCAGACTTGAATATGACTAATACTAATTTACAGATAAGCAAACCATTTTACTTAACCATTTACAGATAAGCCCCATTTTACTTAAAATAAATCTTGTGAAAATTGAGTCTTTCATAAGGTCATCTGCTGTAATGTTAGAATGTTCAGTGATTTTACTCTCCAACTTTTAGAAGTGCAAAACCTATGTTTTAGAATAAAGCTTCATCCCACCTGAAAGTTCTGCTGCTTGGATATGGGAAGCACTCATTGCTTTGTGCTGCAGTCTTCAAAGAATTTGCCTCAATTTTAAAGGACTTGGAGCAAAGTGTGTTCACCAGAGCCTTAGCTGCTATCTGGGTAAATTTATATAATAATTTCTATACCTAAGAATCAGACTCAAAGTATTAAAATAAATGCATTTAAAATTTTATTATTTGAACTTTTATACCAAATATATTTTATAAATTTAAAAGGATCTATTATGCTATGAGTTTAATTTAGTTTTATGAAATTTAATGTGTTTAAAGGCAGTCGTAAGGGTTCTTGGGACTCTTTTCCAGCATCCAAAGCTCCACAACACTTTCAAAATTGGATTTGAAAGAGAACTTAACTTTTTGTGCTGAAATGTCTGTTATTTTTCAAGATCCCACTATCTCCTCAAGGAAAAAAACTGAAGTGAAACTCAAATTCTTCCTTACTTCAGTGCATGCAGATAATGACCTACTTTGCCTTTAAACAGGTAATATTTGAGGTCTCCGGAAGCAAATCTAGGGAAAAGACAGTACTTCTCTTAAGTAAAATAAAGGACCACTCTGTTTGTTGAGCCTTCGTGAAAGTCAAACAAGAAGATTTCCAAGGTCATATGCCTTTGAAAATCTGACAGCAGCACAGTTCACTGGACAATATAAATTCAGCTTTTTCTTCATTTGTGTGCAGAATGAACTATCATTAACCTAAGAATCCATATATCTCCTTGAGGAGATAGAGGCAGCTGTCCTAAATTAAGTACAGACCAGAGATGCTATGGACATGGAGGCACAGCATGTGGTGTCCAATGAGAGGAATACAGACAAATGTCCCACATCTCTGTGCCTATGACAATGAAAATAAAAATATCATATATTTGCTGTTACGTTCATGAGAAAATAATAGCAGTTAAGCTTCTAATTTCAATTAGAAAATTAGTAATTCTAATTAGAAAAATACCCACCATAGGCAATCCCTAAAACACATTCCTCTTATTAGCTCAGGTACCTAAATTAGGGGTGGAGGCATGCACATTCATTTCCCGGGTATAGTTAACATCTGACCTTTGGCATCATAGCTTAGTAATGTATTTATTTACTCACACAGTAGTGATCCACAATGGATCCCTCAGCCTAGTTAGAAGGGTAAAAGAGAGCAACTGAAGCCCTTCATCTCTTCCTGAGGCAGTTGCAATGCAGCAGAAAAAGAGTTATGAAACAAAAGTGACAAAAAGAGCAAGAAGAAACAAAAAAAGAAGAGTTGAACTGTAAGCACACTTGTCCCAAAGGAGAGATTTAAATTCTGTTAGGATTGTTTCATTACCTGAAAGACTAAAAGCTGTAAGAGTGGAGGGTGAAAAAAATCCACTGCTTCACTTGCATGTTTGGTGCTGCATTCATGCCTTAAACTGCTGTCTGCAAAGGCTCTGTTTTGTTATGGCAAGCTATAGGACTGCTGGGGTGGCAGGAATAAGACTGAGAAACTTCCTGTAAAGATGGGAGTTAACCCTGAAATAAACACCCTCTTGAGCCTTTCTGTTATATTAACAGAAACAAACACAACTGAAATATAAATTGTTTTAACTGCACTCTCAGCATATTGACCGGGTCAAATTAATCAGGACATGCCACTTTCTATTTTTAGTTCTAGCTAATTTAAACAAGAAATAGATGAGCAAACTGTGATCATTCTGTGCATGCCTCAAGCAGAATTGAAAGCATTGCAAGAAACACTGACAGGAGTTGTAATATTTATCAGGTGTGTTTTTAACTAGTTTCTAAGGAATATGGATGAACTGCAATTTTTTCCAATACTAGAAAGCAGAAAGGACACAACTTTCCTATTTTCTGGTTTTAGACACATCTTTTCACTCCAAGAATGAGGGATTCATCTTGTTTACATGCCAGCTGCACACTAAAGCCCCTCTATCACTCCCCTCCTCAGATGGACAGAAGAAAGAGGTTGTGAGAGGCTCATGGGAGATAAGGACAATGGAGAGATCCCTCACCAATTAAAATCGTGGGAAAAACAGACATGATTTGGGGAAATTAACTGACTGTATTACCAATCAAGTTAGAGTAGAATAGCAAGAAACAAAACCTAAATATTAAAACACCTTCCTCCCATCCCTCCTTTCTTCCTGGACTCAACTTTGTTCATTGTTTTCTCCCTCAGAGTGTGCAAAGGACAGGGAATGGGAATTATGGTCATCAGACATTGTCGATGTTGCTCCTTCCTTCTCAGGGAAGAGTTCCTTCTCCTGCTCCAGGGTGAAGTCCCTAACACAGGAGGCAGTCATTCATGAACTTCTCAAATGTGAGTCCTTGCCATGGGCAAGAAACGCAAGAAAATTAAATTCAGTTTGTAATTTTGAAAATTTCAGGAAAAATAAAGATCTTCAGATTTTAAGCAGTTAATTTTTGTTAAAATCCCTTGTACTGATAATATAAACACAATCATAACGATTATGTTGGTGATCATCTTAAGTCTAGTGACCAAGAGAAATTTTAAATTTCACCTTCCCCTCAGGTAAGCCCTGTTGCACTGAGATGGTGAGTCCTATGTACTTAGTATAGAGCACAAAGGGAGCCTGATCATGTTTGAATGAGAGTGTTACATTGACTTGAATAGGAGCAAGATTGCTCCATCAGTCTAGATTTTCTTTCTTCTCCTTCTCCTTTTGTTTCAGATTGGTAACTATGGTTTGAGCTGTCAGTCAAAAACCTTACTAGATGAAATTCAATGGCACATTCATATTTCCAATGACATTATGGATTTTTATTATACATATATTTATGTTTTACTTACAGTTTAACAGCAATACACCTTTAGAACATGACTGCTGAACAAACCTGATTACTTCCTTGTATTATGAGTCCAACTTTGGCTTATATTTTTTACATAGAGAATGAATGTTTCCTAAATGTACATAAATTCATGTTTTGCCCTTACTATATTCTGTAGAAGACTTACAAAGATTTTGATTATATATGGCAAATTCAGGAAAAAGTTACCTATGGTTTTGGCTTGTTGTATTAATTGTTCTTGATTTTACTAATTAACTCCAATCATCTACCTATACCTGGAAAGTACATTATTTTTTAAGTGCTTTTCATAATTTTTTTTCAGGCAAGAAAAATAAGAGCTTACTTTAGGAAAAAGCTCAGCTCTAAAGGCTTTAATTGAACAGTCTCAGTGAGGTATCTTTATCATGAATTCCATTCAATTTAATCCTGACTTAAAAAGGATGTTGCTGGTCTTGGACTGCATAGAATTATGTAAAAACCTTCAACTTGAAAATTTCATTGTACTTTAAAAATATTTTTTGTCACTCTAATTTTTTCTTTTATCTGAACTGTGCTCCCAGTAAGGTGAACTAATTTCTGTATAAGCAGTAACAACTAAACCCAGTTAATATAATTTCTGTACTAGCAGGTTTTCTATTAAATTAGATGTCATTAAGTCAGGCTGAGTCAATGTATAGTTCTCCATTTGTTTCCCTCAAAAGGTTTTGCACAGAAGGCAATGTACCAGTTTTCAGTCTAACTGGTAAATACTTTTGTTTAAGACTTTCTGGG
>VYXD01006429.1:157611-173180 GCA_013397195.1 Hylia prasina
GGGGGGGGGTAGCAGAAAAATAAACAAACTTCGAATTTCCTTGTTCTATTTTCAGTTAATTACTTGATTAAAATGCACATTGAGATCCCAGAGTTCAATTCTGGTAAGCTTTGGTAAGTGTTCAGGGAAGAAAACAAATATGACAAGATAATAGATTTGAATAAACAAACTAATTTTTGGGCTAACATTAACTGCAAAATTGTATTTCTTAGGAATGAATTTACTCTATATGCTGCTAGCTGTACTTGATATCTTGCTTTTAAAATGAGAATTTCTTCCTCCCTTTTCTTTTAAATCATCTGACCACTACTATATGGAAATAACCACTTTTGCTAATTACTTCACTGAGAAAAAAAAAAAATTATAGAGAAAATAAAGATGAATGCGGGACTGTGCTTTGCACAAATCAGACAGACAAGCTGTCAGCGCTGCCTAACCCATCCTTAGAACAATTCCCTTTCCCCAAGGAAGTTGTCAGGAAAATGGAGGTCCTTGTCATTTCTCCGCTTGCAATTTGGGACTTTCCTTTCACACCTAGTTTATTTCTAGAATCTTTTGACACTATTCTTGCAATTAAGTGACAAAATAATTTTTTTCTTATTTCATCTTTAAGCTGGCATATATACCTCTCTAGCGCTATACATACGGGGTAGGGCATGGCTAATAAATGTGTTTCTTGCTATTTTGTTCAGTCTCTGAAGTGCATTTGTCCCACAGACATGTCAAGCAGGTAGCTCCGCGTCAGCCTCAAGTGACTGGGCAAATTACCAGTGCTTGAAGACCCCTGGGAGACTCATCAGTGCTGGAGTGCCCTTGAGAGCACACAGGAGCGTGCAGGGTGTCAGTGCAGGAGCTGGTTCCCCGAGAGCCTGTCGAGCAGACAAGCTTCTCCAACATTTTGTGCACAGGCAGCTTTGTGCTGGTGGATACCAGAGCTGGAGAAGTTTGCGAAATGTATTAGGACCTCCAACTCACTGGGACCATTTGATTACAAAAAGCAGTATTATTAATTTTTTTATATACATATATACGTATGTGGCTATAATGAGACCTTACCAAAAAAAGAGATTGCCTCTGGAGTATGAGGAAAAATATGAAAAATTTTAAAACTGTGGTTAGCATTCATAATTTATTTTGCTCATTCTCGATAAAATATTTTTTTCTTCCTTTTTTGAACACCTTAAATTTCATCAAGCAGCAGTCTGTATTTCCTCAGCTGCAGTCCTTAGAGAGATAAAAAAAATTGAATATTTTTAAAGGGAGGTCAATAACAGCATTACAAGAAAAAGAAGTTTCATGATGTATTGAAGAAGTGTGTGAGTGCAGGAAAAGAAATTTAACGTGTGATAGAGCATCTGTTAGTACACACTAATAAATTCTACCTAAAAGCTGAATTAATTTCTATGATCTGTTACATACAGGCTTATACACATATATATTAAGGAGACCCCTGTGAGAAATCTGTGATGTACAAGATAATGTGTTTTCCGATCACAAGCACAAATATCAAAAGCTAGCAAGTATTACAGGAGAACTCAGTTTTAAAATAAAGGATATTTTCCCCAGATAAAAAAATTGAGTAGTATATACATGGCAGATTACATAGAGATGATCCTGGCACAGCCTTATCTAGAACATTCCAATTTAATAATATAACCTTTTTTTTACACTAATTCAAGACTAGAAGAAACTGTATGCCATGCTTATTCAAGATAAAAGAGAAATAGGGACACTCGGGTAATTTATGTAAGGAGTAAAACCTTAGTGACAAAGAAGCAGCCCACATTTGAAAGAGGAAATACAAAGACAGAATTTCTAAAAAACCCAAGAACACAGGCAAAACCCCCAGAACTATATGGAATATAAGACTCAGTTTTACTTAAGAGTTGTCTATATGGAAACATCTGGAAAGTGTTAGCCTGAATTAATAAAATAAGTAAAATCACATAAAAATATATTAGTTGAACTGAGATAATATGTGAGCATGCACCTAAGGTGGTAGTAGTTCAGTTAGGTTACTTCACCCCCAAAAGGAAGTAAACTAAATCAAAATGAAGCTATGATAGGTTCAGTCACCATATGTCAGCAGTCTGTAGATACACATGGCAAATATAAGGTCATCTCAGGGCTTAGGTAAGAACCACAGGCTAAATTAACCACATAAAAAGTTACTGTGTATCATCAATAAATTATGTCTGTGTCTGTGGCATATAATTCTCAACAAAAATGTTCACAGGGATTCAGTGTTTTTTAACTAATCCAGTTGTGACATTTGTGAATTTTTCACAAGCATTGCTATTAAAAGGTGCTAGGCAAAGCAAATTGTCTAGATTTACTTCACTAACAGCCATTAAACTATTCAGAAAATACAAACAGATGAAAAATAGATTTTTTTTTTTTTTTCTTAGGGAGTATGGACTAACTTGGATAGACTCCTCAGGATACTAATTTATTTAAGATTGAAAACCTTCTTCTACTTCCTCCAAACCATTTCCTGGCACTTAAATTTCATTTTAATGTATTGAAGTAACACCCAGGTGAAAGACTTTCATGGAGTTACCTGGAAAACACTGTTTTTCCAGAAAATCTATTCCTTTCTGCACATCATGATTCAAAGAGGCTTCACTGAGGAGCAGAACAGCCTCTTTCATACACAAGGTCCTGCTTCTTGCTGGGTGTGCAGTAGGTGACACACTCGATCTCTTTCCATCTGTTTTCTGTGGAAACAGACTCCTGTGTGTGAAGGATGTGAAGGGTGCAAAGCCTCATTTCTGACTCAGTGACAAAAAGCCTGGACCAAAGACTTTACCTCTTTCACCTTCTTTGTCCCCTTTTCTGCCTTTTACTCTGAGCTGCCCAGGGCCTCACTTTCAACTGGAGTCCATATGTGATGCACATGGGTTTTTTTAGCACGTTTCTAATGCTGTAAAAATTCTTAATGGATATGATAGAGTATATGTTATGATAGATAGGATAGGAGATAGTGGATTTTTTACTTACATCATGAGTATACCACAAACTGAAAGAGAAAATGAAGGTCTGATATATAAGAAAAAGTATTTTTAATCCATCCCATTTATTAGCAGATATTTGAAACTGCAAACTGAGGACATCCACTTACTTATTTCAGGTAGACCAATTGTGGAACAGCGAATAGTGACTTCTAAATCATCAGAATTTTAATTCTTTTTCTTCCTTTTTTAATACAACTGTTCACTCCTCTGAGGTACCAAAAGAAACTGCCTGCAGACTCAGGAAGATAACAGCCTGTTATCTAGTTGAAGTGAGAAAGATTTAATTATCAATGATAGGGCCCAACGAAGTTGAAAGCATATGCTCTTCTACACCACTTTGCTGCAAGCAGTTGATTCAGAAGCTGAAACGTTTCTTTAATTTGTGCCAGCTGCTAAGAGTCACCTGGAGCCATTGCCATTATTGCAATCAGACATCTCAGGGACACATCGACCATGATTCAGCTCCCCAGCCAAGATCTTTTCGATTGGTGACAGTAATTGTGGGTGTAACAAGGTTCATTATTATCTTCCCGTGCAACAAGGGCTCTCATCCCAAGCCAGAATTACTGCACTTTGTGGACTGCTGTTCAAAGGCCTCAGATCAAAGACAACAAATGAACATACAGTGTGTCAGAATATATATATATTTAAACACAGGAGAGCATTCCATAAAATAAAAATATTTATTTAAAAAAATCCATGCATTTCTGAACAGACACTCTTCTTTCTAATCTCAGATGGCATTAACATTTTCTAAGCTACTGGATACTCTTCTACATATGGGAAAAATATTGCTCAATTTTAAGCAAGCAAGTCAAACATTTCAGTATTAAACACTTCAGTATGAGAAGGCTACTATAATGGCATGGCCAGGAGGAAAGACTCTCTACAGAGACTAATAGATCCTGTAGAATGTGGGACTCATGGTCACAACACTCCTTTAGCACCTCTGAAAATCAATTAGAAAGAAGGCAGTTTTATCTATATTATTTTTAATTTGTAGGAATCATTGCTTCAGTAGTTATGCAAATCTCCTTCCAGAATCATAAATGAAACCACTGAAATACAATAAAGAAGTGGACAACACGGGGCTGTAACTGGGGTTCCCTGGGAAGAATGCCAACCTGCTGTCCGCTGTGTATCAGGAAGGAGCCCACGTATCACTGTGCATCCAACATCTATCTCCCTGAATCTTTATCAAGATTAAACTCTCAGTGGCTGCAGAGATGTGCATATGGGTAACTGTAGATGATTTAATGTACCTAATGTCTGCAATTGGCAATCAGCAAGGATTTGGCAGATATTAAGTGCTGCCCCAGAGTCCCTACACCTCCACAGCTCCCTGGAGGGTGCAGGAATAAACAATGGTGGTCTGACATTTCCCCTGACAGCCTTTGGCCTCATCCTTCCTCTGGGAATGTGGACTTAACTTGGAGGAAGTTTTTCTTCAGTGTCAGATGATGGGGTGGATATCAGGAGAAAACATTGCTTTGTCTATCTCATCTCATAAGCTGTATGAGAAAAGGCCAGAATCCTGCCTCATTTAATTCTGGCTTAATGTTTTGTAAAGCAGGTAAATAACTCAGTGAACAGATTAGAAAATCGGGACAGAGATAAGCACATATGATGTCAATGGCCAAGCTTCAGTCAAATACACTAAACAATATGGCTTCAAATTCAATATTGTGCTCAGATTTTATCAAAAACAAGGGCTTATCTGCAGCCTCAGACTCGAGTGAAGTACTTACTTAGTTCACCTTTTGATTAAAGTGGAAAATGACAGGGAATCAGAATACATTTCAAGCAACTTGACTGTGTATTTGTTTTTACTTAACTGTTGCACTGGAGACTATTTTCTACTCAAAGCCACCCATTCATGCTAAATCTGGTAATAACAGAGATATTTTCTTTGCCAATCACCACATTTTCTTACAAAATTTCTGTGAGAGAAGCTTATTTACAGCACCACCAGCAGCACTATAAAGCTAAAAAATTCTTATCTAAATCATGTAAATCGTTGTGTCTGCTCAACCTTCTGTATCCATGCACCGACTCCAGACAGGCAAACAGCTCCTGAGTGTACAGACAGGTTTCTACCCCATTGTCACAATCCTGACAACCCTGTTACCATGCCAGATTCTACATGTGACCAAACATACTGGAACAGTGTATTTCAATTTAATAGACTTATGGAAGTCATGATCAGGCCTCACGTTACTGTAGAATATTTAAATTATTTTAAAGAAATTCTTTGCAGGCTTGCAACTTCTTAGATTACTCACACTGAAGAATTTAAAGGAAATAGATGTTAAATGAGACCAGAATTCTCATTTACTATATTAATTTTGATCTGGTTATATTATTTTATATAGTATGAATAAGAACAAAAATTTTATTTTCAACTTAGGATTTTTGATGAATAAATGTCCTGATTTAAAACAAAGTTTTCAAAAGTTATGCAAATATATTTTGATTTACTTGCATGATTTTCTGCTGTTTCTTTAAGATTGTATTATGTGCAGTCAGTCTGGGGTTTATGGGAGAAATACAATTCATATCTTAAGAAATAGAATACTTTTCAAAATACCTCAACTTAAATCAGAAGACTCAGAAAAGTATATCTGTACTATGTAATGTAAAATTCCATCTAGAGACCTGAAATACACATAATGTTGAGCAACTAAAGTACAGCATTAATCCAAAATTTTCCCATATTAAAAAAAAATATGTTCTGCACCGAAACTTTCAACAAGGTCAAATTACTGAAAAAGGTACTGGGAAAAAAGATTAAACACTTACTTTACTGTTGCCTGTTCAAGGCAATTCAAGAGCTGATAAAAATTACTTTGTTCATATGTTCCTTACCTTTCTATGCACTCGCTCTATTCTGTAGATTTAGATCACAGAAATCTCAGTCTCAGAAAACATAAAATAAACCTGACTTTTCTTTTAGAGAACATCCATATGATCATAGTCTCACTTTCAAGAAAGGAACTTTGTGTCACTTTACGTGGTCTGAATTGTGAACTGTGACTTATTTAAGAAAGATGTTGCTGCATCCATGAGCTCCAGTGCATTCCAGCAGATTCAGATGTGGCACCAAATGGCTTCATGAAATGTTCAGATGCCAGGGGGTTTCTAATGTGCAGCTTGCTTACTGATACGTTCATTCACAGCATGCCTTGGGACTCAAAATTTCTATTTCTCAAAATAGAAGAAAATTTAGAAAACTGCACTGAAAGCTAGCAAATCAAGTTTAAGAAATATTTCTGAGTACTGAAACTTGGTCATTAATATTTAAATCGTTAAATCTATGCCCCAGTTTGGGATTGCCCATGTTTATGCTTCACTGTGGATAGGGAGCAAAATTTTGAAGTAACTTTTCCATTCCCGTTGACTTTGCCCTTTTTTGCATCACAGAGCTATCTCAGGGCATGCAAGATGGACAAAAGCAAACCCCCAAGAGCAAACTTTGTGCTTTTTCATCCCTGACTGGAACTCATATTCATGGGGCTGGTGCAGAAAGAGCCTGCACCAATGTGCAGGTGCGCAGGGAGTGAGGGCGTGGGACTGAGCATGACCAGTGGCACCCCATGGTTCTACCTAACACACCTCCTGGCACCCTAATAGAGACAGTAACTTTTTGGCCCAGGAAAACTGTCCTTTTTCCAAACAATTTCCACTTGTGGGTCAGGAGTTAGTCCATGCACTGTTACTGCCAAGTTGGTTACATGTGGCCAGTATTTTTTGCATCAGACTTAATTATCCTTCTTCTGTGTGCAAAATGCCTGTGAGGAACAGAAAGGTAGCAATCATTTTTAAGATACTGAGACTGAAGTGGCTTCAGGATAATATACGGGAAAAGGTCCCAGTGGAGTTAGACCATAGCAGAGGGTAAACTGGGTTGTCCATGACTTGAAAATAAGACAGAGTAACATCCTTCAAAAACTTTTTTAAGTCGAACAAGATGCCCCAATCTAACAACATTTTAGTAAAACTAATTTTACCTTTCCCAAGATGACACATTACAAAAACCCAGACTAAACTAAACCAAAAAACTGTCAGCAGACAGTTGCATTTCCAAGGAATGAGCACAGGTAAAGCAGGCAGAGGCATGAGTGAGGTAGGCAGCTGTCACAGTTTTCAATGGTAAACAATTATCTTTTGCTAATGTTCCTGAAGACATCCCTTGCTGAAACTACATCCAGCTTAGAACCCATACCCAGTAAATTGCAACTTTAAGTCTGGAATGATAGCTGGGAAAAATGTAAACTGGTATATGAAACAACCAGGAGATTGATGAAAAAAAAATTAAATAAATCATGAAGTTTCTTAGTATTTTGTTTCAACTTTTCTTTGCTATGTCTTCATCACTTAGATACTAATTTCTTTTTTCCTTTCTTTTTGTGGTTACATTTATTGATGATACAGTAGTCTTGTGGTGTTCTGTTTTCATTTTTTTTTCCTCAAGTGGTGGCTCCTCTTGATAATTATCTGTAATTCTATGTTAAGCCTTCTTCATTTCCCTTCTCTAGTTTATGTTGGTCCTTGAATTCCCAGTATTGTAGGTATTATGACAGGGTATTTCCAACTCCAGGGTTACAGTGTTTTTTTGTCCATGTGTGTCATGACTGAGAATTCAGTTACATTGGGGGATAATAAAAACTACAACAGCATAAGCTGAGTATTAAAAAACATAACTGCTTTGTTTTTCAATAACATCTAACCCTTAAGTATCAGAGTACAGCAAAATAACAAAAGAAGAATGACGCAATAAGGCATAAAATATGTCTCTCCACAGTATTCTCACAGAAAGCCACAGAAAATGGTTTACTTTTAAGATAAACAGGCCAAAAGATTCAGCCACAGAACTCTACAAGGGGGAAAAACTTTCAAAATAGCAGTGTTAATTGAGGAGAAGCCTGATATTTTGACACAGCAAATGGTAGGGATAGAGGAGACACAGGTCAGAAGCCAAACATAAATTATGAGAGGGGCCATAAACATGAACCAGATTTCACAAATAGAAAGGGGAAAAGGTTTGAAGAGCCTTTAATGTTAACAATAAAATTTTGAAGCTGATTCTCAGCTTTAGAAGTAGTCAATGCAGTTGCCTAAGTAAAGGGTAATATAGGAGTAGCAAAAACAGTAATAAATTTAAAAAGAGGTGCAATTTTGAACAGATTGCAAGCAGAAGGCCAAAGGATTAGAAATACTACAACATTAGTGTTAGAAATAACTGCAGTCTGATAAAGAACCTTGCCTGAAAAATTCTAAACAAGTACAAAAATAGACTATAAATAGGATAGTTATTATTCAGCCCACAGTTACACAGAGCACACCTGTGCCTTTTTCATCACTGAGATTGAGATATTTTGACAATGACTTTTAACTAAATGTTCTCACTGCACATTGTTAGTGATCAGCCAATTGGAAAAGCCTCATTTTTCATCAATGGAAAGATCAGAAGTCTTTGGGAATTAAGATATTGGGAAAACCTGACACTTTGTGTATATTTGGCTCAAATGCCCAGATTTCAAGAACTTTTTGGTATCGTTTATGGCATAGATATTTCTAAACTGTTATTTTTTCCAGCTGCAGAGAGAAGTAAGTATTAAAAAATGAAAAATAAGATTTGTGAGATTATCTAAGCTATGTCCCTTAAAATAAAATCATTTTACAGCAGTATACTCAGATGATGACGACCCCACAACCTTCACTGCCTATGCCAATGTCTATTCCCATCCTCATTATTAGTATTTCAAAGCTTCTCTTCACATCCCACATTATATGTTGACAAAATGTAAACCTATGATTCTCTGTGCTGTATGCTATAGACATGGCAAACAGATTATCTCTTTCTTTTCACAGCAGCCTTCGCATACTTGAAGACAGCTATTGCATTTAACTTCTGTCTTTTGTTCTCTAGGTTCAGCAGCTCCAATTCTTAAGCATGTAAGAAAATACTTTTCACTCCAATGGGACCAGCGGGACTCTCTCCTACTTTAAAATAAACTTTAGCCATTGGCTGGAACCAAGCCCCACTGAGCACACTGCAGTCAAGAGGACAAAAAGCAGTTTGGTAATATCATAGTGAGACTATGCCTAAAGTCTGAAGTTATGAACACAGGACAAAGATGAAGGACTTCTCAGAAACAGATAAATGTACAGGTAGCACCACTCCCAAATAGGGCCACCAGTGAATAGTAGAGGACAGCCCAAAGAATGACATACACTGGAAATGAGAACTTTGGGCGTCCACTCTTCAGGGTGTGAGCACCTAGGGGTGGGAAGGAAAGGTTCTATCAGTGGCTCAGCCTCTCCCCACCTCTTTCACAGGGATGACAATGTGAGGGTTGCAACACAACTATTCTTCTCTGCTTTGTAAGTCATCACTTCAGGGGATTCATGACTTTGTAAGTCATCCATCTCTATTGTTTCCAGTTTCACTTAATGACATGGACTCCAATCATAATTTAGACTAAGAGAAGGGCAATCTTGACACACAACCTGAACATATGAAAAAAAACCCCATGTCCCTTCTAGAAACCCATTCCCTGTTCTCTCCACTTGCCGGTGGTTTAGGAGGTCAGAATACCAAGAAATTTGGCTCATTTTTGACCTCTGCAAGAAATTGTCAGCAAATTAGTCAGTTCTGTCCAGCAAAAATCATTTTTACAGCAAGGTCAAAGACTGCCAGGTCAAAAAGAAAACCAAAAAACCTGATTTTAACAGGATAGTAAAATAATTGCAAAAATGGTAACCTGTGCTAAGTGAATTTTGTGCATTGATTTTTTTAATGCAGTGTAGAAGAGGAAAGTTGTCATCTTTCTTTTTCATCTTTCTTTTTCATCTTTCTTTTTCTTTCGAGTGCACGGAAATATGCAGTAGAATTGAGTGAAAGCATAATTTCAAGAGCATAAAGTTTAAGTTTAGTGTATTCCAGAACATTTGTGACCCTAATTGTAACAGACTTCTTACAATAGGTTTTCTACATTATCTCCAGCATGCAATGAATATACTTGTCAAACAAATGTTGATCCTATGTCCTAAATGGAACCATCTTTCTTAAGCACATTGTAGCTTTTATTTTTACAATAAAGATTTGTCCTAAACAATAGCACTTATGTGAAATACAGTGTTTGTAAGGGCCTTGGGAGCTGCATCTTGGGAACACAGACACAGGTACAGCAGTATGTTCTGCCAATCCTGAATGCATTGTTAGTGCTATAATAATAATCTCTTCTCCGCTCCGCATAATACTGACGCAGAGCCTAAAGCTGTGAAGCTTTCAGTACTATAGTTCAAGCTTAGAGTGATTTATACCATTTGGCATGCAAACACTTGAAAATTGTAGTCTGTCTTCGTAATTCTGACACAACTCTAGTGGCAATAGCAGGTGTCACTTGATTACAGTATCTTCTGCTTATAACACTGCCATAGTAATTAAAGCATGTCAGAACTAAAAACCAAGAGCAGTAAAGCCACATTTTATGATAGAGACATTAACGAAATTTTTAAAGCGTGATCTGCTGTGGTATTAAAAATGGAAAATTGTGTTCCTACTCATAATGATTTAGTACTGAATTACAGAAATTGTTGAAAATCCTAAAAGTGATGGTAGTTGCTACTAGTATTGAGCATTACACACTCACAGAAGTGCTATGACAAATACATTTAAATATCTTTATTGCTGCAAAACCTGGAAAGGCAATTAGTGGCAATAAAATTTGTATTGAATTTGGATAAATTTTAGACAATTAGCCTTCTTCTAAATGCAATTTCTGGCTAAGAAATCCATAGGGACACATGACTTATCCACATTTATTACTCATTAGAGCAGAGTAATTCCTGTCATGGCTGAACATCAAGGAATTAATCATCATAAATTCAGATCAGCTAATGGACTGAGTAGTCCTTTTCTCCCAAGAACAAATCCCTAAGTAAAAGATATGAAATATGAATTGACCACTGCAAAGAGAAGTGCATTGCAATAATATGCATAGTAGATATATACAGTTATTATGCTCAATATGTATATACCCACCTCTAGTGTATATCGATAATGTGTTAGAAGAGTAGATTTAGTCATGGACCCTTCTCTTACATTTCAGATAGAACAGAAAAAGTTTGTGCATGCCTTCTTATCAGTAAATTCACTTCCAAATATTTAAAGATAAATATGCCCTGTGAACAAAATTTTGTCACTCCTCTCAGGCTAAGAATCTTTCCTCTCTTGAGTAACAGTACAATGAGTTTGTTTGGTCTATATCTTTTTAAATATCTTTCAGCTCTTGTTCCTCAAATGTAACAAATTTAGATTTTCCAATGTAATATAAGCGAAATAGCAACTGAAACATTTTTATGATTAAAAGGACAGAGTTCAACAGACCAAATGATTCAGCAGTTTGAGGACAGCAGACTGTGCTTGACTGCTTCAAAAATTTCTATTGTGAATAAATTTTTCAGTATAGATCAGTATGATGTGTCTTCAGCCCAAGTCACATTGAAGCTGAACACAAATCTGAACATTTTCAGAGGGAGAAAATTTGAAAAAAATACAGCTGTTAAATTACTTATTACCTTTCACCCATCTTCACATATTTTTGTAATAACCTTTAGGAAAAAAAAGGATAAAAATTAGTATCTGAGGCAGGTTGCTTTGGTGTCTTTCTGCTGCAATGAAGCCCTTGGAAATTCTGTTTCCATTTTCCAGAGATTATACTGATGAATTTCACAAAAGTTTAGAGTAGGATTCATTATGTGATCTGAAAATCTGTATCTTCTGAACTTAACCTTACTTTTTTTTATAATTAGAAAATTCCATCTAGTTCAAGGTTCTTCTTTTAGTTTGTTTTGTACCCACTTTTCTTTGCATGAACATCCTTTTTTAAAAAATAATTTGCTGCATTCCGTTTCTCATGTATTTAAAGGAAAGAAATTTAATTTTCTCTATACAAATAAGACAAATTCTTGATATTTTCCTAGACATGGGATTTCTGTTTGAACAAAACTGATTGTGCCTTCTCAGTGTGCTCTGGTTTGTGCTTTGGGTCTTTTGTAGAGTGTGCAGACTGGATGATATTTAGGTTGAAAGCAACCCCGAATATATGCTCCTGAGAACATCTAATGTACTCTAACAATAGCAGACTTTCAGGTCATGAGATCAGACTTGACATAGCCCAAACAAAATTGCACTGAAGGCCATCAGGTCCTCACTATCAATCTTGCTGGTCTCAATTCTAATCCTCAGTGTATTTTTTAAAATACACATATTTCTATCTGTTTTTCTCTGCACCTTTTCAGTGCAATCAACTTTTGAAAAAGTGTATGTCCCCGGGTTTCATGTGACAATGCAAATAGTTCCACCTCCATCACACTATTCATCATGCTATATTTCTTGTATGATAGTTCAATAGAGCCCTATGCTGATGATGCCCTGCAAAATTACTGTCAGAAAACACCATTAACAATCTGGATTTGCCCATGACATTAGAAAATGTATTTAATAAGACTGGTCTCAAAATTGGTCCACATGTTATTCATGGTATAATATTTTTCCAAGCTAGTCATTCCCTTCACAGCATAATCCATTATCACCTCCCACTTAACTCTTCTTATCCACTTAAAAAGTTCTTCTACTAGCCCCATATTATCAAATTCAATTGATAATTTCCCTTGTGGCCCCCTATCAAATGCTTTAGTGAAATCCAGACTGACTACACAGAACACATTTCCTCTGTCAACTACTAATTAAAACCCAGGATAGTGGGGTTAATCTGACATCATCTACCTTTGACAAAGATGTTTTGCATTTCATCCTGTTTTCTTTTTATCTCCCTACTCTTATTCTTTGTTTTATATATATACATAACTTTGAAAGCTTTGCATATTATTGATGCAAGTCTAGTAAGCTTATTATTACTTGATTAATTTTTAAACCTTTTTTTTGTAAACATGATGTTTACCTCTCTATATTAAAAACATCAGCTTGAAGTTAATACACTTACTGAGCACTGACTTGCTGAATATGCAGTGTCAGATCTTTCAGGATTCTGATGTAAAGATTGGTGAAGCTGAAGATAAAGTAAAACTCAAAAACATTTGAGATTAAACAATTTCTTTACCCAGACCTAATCTTATTAACTACACTGAAAACTTATTTCACATATTTATTAAACCCTAGAAATAATCTACAGCATCTTTAATCTTAATCACAATCTCATGTACGTCCCTTGCTCTCTGGAAGTCTTAGGAACTGTATTAGAAACATCACTCCAGAACTTCATTGCCAAAACAGACATCCAAGTCCAAATTACAAACTACAATACAAGTCTTAAGTAATACCACAGACACAGAAATTTAGACAGCATATTAATTAAACAATATTTTCTAGTCATAAATTTGTATTTTTGTGATAATGACTAGTAGCAATACCTAATTTGTCTTTGTGCCTTGTACAAGACAGAGAATCATCATTTTTAATGATCATAATGCCACATTAGGGGCCTATTGGAAGGAAAATAGATAAAGTCAAAGTTAACACCTTGGCTAAGGTGATTATGAATTTGCCACAAGTCTCTGTAGGCTGTTACAGTGCCTAAATATATTAAAAATATAAATCTTATATTTAGTTTGCATTTTAATAATTTTAGCTTTCAACAGCTAAAGATCCTTAGTGTGCATTAATCTATCCTTTTCTGTTGCTTTGCAAAACTCAGGTACTTTGGGGATACCTTGAAGCATTGAGTGTTAAAATTAATTGAATTATACTGATGCTAAAAAGTGGAGAAAATTCATAATTTCAACCAAGTTTTTTAATAATATATATTATGATGATAAATTGTATCATACATTTACAGCACTTAAGAGCAGCTGCTTCAAATCAAGTTGTACTGTGTATAAAATATGGCATATTTGCATGACTAAGCAAAATCTATTACTAATAGCAGTAGCAATTACAGCAATAAATGTTTCCTCAGCAACAGTAAAGTCTCCTCACAACATCCTTATTTTCTTGACCTGTTTTTCCAGGTCAAGAAGTTGTTAAAATGTCCAGGGAACAACTTCTGTGCCAGTTTAGTGAAATGGAGAAAGTTGAGGCTGATGCAAAATTTCACCTCCACTGCTGCAGGTTTTTAAGTGCTTCAGATGCCTACTTGCCTGAGAGAGAGGCCAATATACTAACTAAGTCTATGCTTAGGGTAGATCTGAATAACAGTTTAGTATTACTTTAGCTGATTTTCTGATCTCTCTGGAGAGCTTCCGCTAGGTAGATATATGTTAGATATATCCTTTTACATGAAGTATACTAAAGAGGACCTGAATGCTGGAGCCCAGTCAGGACAGAAATATTGAATTCCTTGTGGTTGTTAAAGATAGATCACCAATCAAAATTATAAAAAAGAAACCTGATTATTTTGGCCATTTCTATGACTATGGACTGAAAGGTTTGTTTAATTTTCTCTTTCTTCTTCTTCTTCTCCTTCTTCTTCTTCTTCTTCTTCTTCTTCTTCTTCTTCTTCTTCTTCTTCTTCTTCTTCTTCTTCTTCTTCTTCTTCTTCTTCTTCTTNTGGTTTTGTTTGGTTTGGTTTGGTTTGGATATTTAAGTTCTGCTCCAGAACTCTGAACTTTCCTTTGACTTAAGGTTTGGTTTGGTTTTGTTTGGTTTGGTTTGGTTTGGATATTTAAGTTCTGCTCCAGAACTCTGAACTTTCCTTTGACTTAATTTTAAAGCCAAATCCACAGAGAGAGTGACAGTTTTGGCTGTGTTTTTTGGCATGATCTAGTCACCCAGAAGCTGTCCGACTCCAAGGCAAGATTTTACTTCACGCAGTGTCTGATGCTGGACCTGGCTGTAAGCCTCACAGTGCAGCCCAAGTGATCACACAGCACTTGGAGTCCATCAGACCTAAGCTTTCCAGTTAACATTTTACAAAGGGTCACCATGAAAAGAGATTTACTATATAGCACACTTTTTTGATTTGGAACAGAAAACAATGAGTGTATGTGACTGCCTGAGCTGTCTGAGATCTTAACACAGCTTATTTTTATTAAAGGATATCTGAAGTTTAAAGTGTGACTGGGAGTACTGTGTTGAAAACAGGTTAAGAACAGCTTGATATGTATTAATTAAAAATGAAGTCTGGGTTTGAAATGGAGAGTAGTTGCATCTGGGGGAGTAAGCTGGGAAGAATTCACTAGAGTTATACCATTCACTTTTATTTAACCTTTAAAGCATGCTTTTATTTGTAGAATAAAGTAATAGCTTCTCCCTGCCATGATTGGTTAGAAATCACCATCTGTAGTGGAAGAATTTTTAGGAGGGTCAATTTTGTTTAAGTCTGGTTGCTCTTCTAAATCATTTTGTTAAATCACACATGATTAGATAATGGACATTCTGAAAACAGAATTTATTTTAAGTAATCTGTATATTTTATGTTGAAGGCCAGTTACTTATTCAGTTATTAATCAGTAGCCAATCAAAATTAAGTTGTCTAAAGATAATGTATAATTTTAATGTATCTGTAAAATATTTATCAAGTCAGAAATGTT
>VYXD01006429.1:173891-193981 GCA_013397195.1 Hylia prasina
TTTTAGTATTTTCGGATCTAACAAGGAATCCAGACTGGTATAACACATTCAGTAGAGCTGCAGCCCTAACATCATGCTGCTATTTTCATGCAGAGGATGAGAACTGGTCAAGAGAGGAACTTAACAAATTCTCTACCCACGGGCACTGTGAAGTAGTTGCTGTAGGTGGTTGTCCACATACCTGTGGAGGCTGAAGCCCATGGGCCGCCTTCAGAGCAGATGTTTCAATTTGAAACAAGGTGCTTGTTTCCTCAAAGAACAACATCTTGTAAAGATAAATGTTTTGATTTACCTGACAAAGAATGTAGGTGTGTTGTGGGAAAATAGGGCGTTTTCTCCTTGATATGGAATTTATGCTGCTACATGTTCAAGAAACAAAGCAAAAGGATAAAATTATTTTTTCCATCTCTCTGTTGTTTCATCTCTCACCTTCTACCTGTTTACGGGAAATGCCAGGGCACATGAGGAGATATTCAAGGCTCAGAGTTATTGCTGACTAAAATAAATTCTACTGCCCCAGAAATAAAAATAGGCACAAACAAATAAACAAACAAACAACATCTGCAGTCATTCCTGTAACAGAGCCTAAACATTTTGAAGTCCTTGCCGATATTTTCTCCTGCATCTAGGACAGGGTTATCTTCAACTATACTGGCTTCAGTATGCATACAGAGTGCTTGCTAAATATTTGCCCTTAAAAAAGGACTAAATTATATAAATGTAAGCGTTCTTCTTGTTGAATTAAATGGCAAGCATATGCATGCTCTTTGGAGCAACAAATTGGATCACAGGCTCTAGGAGCAGTATATATAAAAAGGGGAATCTTATCAAAGTTTACAAAAATCAGAAAGGAGGCTGCAAAGAAGATGGGCTCTTTTCAGTGTTGTTCAGTGGAAGGACAAGAGGTAATAAGCACAGACACAGGAGGTTCCCTCTGAACATTAGGAACCTTTTTTTGCTTGAGGGTGACCAAGTGCTGGAGCAGCTTACTCAGAGAGGTTGTGAAATCTCCATCCCTGGAGGTCTTCAAGAGCTGTATGGATACCATCCTGAGTAGCGTGGGGAGATTGCATCAATTAATCTTGAGAGGTCCCTTCCAAATTCAACAGTTCTGTGATTCTGTGAATTCTGTGTAAAACTTCACTCCTGAAATGAAGTGTCCTAAAGCCTAATGTAATCAGTACCCATAGCAATTGTTCTTTTGCTTCTATAAATATATCAATAGGATGTCGGGGTGGCACAAACTCTCAGCTGTTCCGCTCCTCACACACACAGTCTGGTATTTGTGCCCCAAGTAAGAAAGCATCAAAATAACAAATTCTGCCAACTTTATATTTAATAAAAGAACTCACTTCTAGAGTGCTTCAATAGTTACAGGCTGAACCTAGTTCATCTGAACCACCTACATAGATCCAAAACTGTAAAGTGAAACACTGGGGACCGGATGTCTAATTGAAGAGAGATCACAATGAAACAATCCATATCAAATCATAGAACAGCAATATTAGGATAGAAAATGTAATTTCTTTAGTGAAAAAAGATTAACTTTGTGCTTCTACTGCACGTTTAAAATTCATACATAAATTCATGCATATTTGTCACTTTATCACAGTCAAGAAGAATATATAATCATAATTTGGGGTGAAGAGGAATAAGTTTGGCAGAAATTCTCTTTTATTCCCGGCTATAAATTTGAAAAGATCACAGGCAAAGTTTTGGGGGCAGGGAAGAGGAAAAAGTTTTAACTTTAATTAGAGCCAGATTACCCATTGCTGTACAGTTTACTGCAATAGTATTTAACCTGGATAACCCTTGTTAAGGCTTACATCTGGTTTCCCAAGGAGGTCCAGGTAAAGGGGAAACATTGTACCGCAACTTAGTGTTTTGAACACAGACTTGGTAATCAAATTCTTTTACATTTTAAATTTTACTTAAGAAAATATATCCCACTGATAAATTCCAAAATAACCTATAAAGAAAAGTAATAGATGAAAAAATCATACATAAAAGGGAAATATAAGCACAAATACACACAGATACTCTCCCTATAGCAATTCCTATTTTACTGATTTAATATATAAACACACTGAAACCAGCAGCCTCCAACAGTGTGGTTATCCTGGATTTTTATGGTGTATTGCTATACTTTATCTCTCTGAAAAGAATCTATAGGCACTATATATTCCACAGTCCTCTGGCCTTTGAAAAAGACTCCCTAACAGTCCTGCTGTACTAGTTGTACAAAACATACACAGAAGTTTTCTATCTTAGACTGACTCTTTTAACTGGTTGTTCTTATTTTTTATACACCAGCATGAAAAAATGAAGGAATATCTTGTTTCCATAACTCAACTTGCACCTTGAGATGGTCCACACTTGTCTTCAACATGGTTCTCCAGTTACAGCTCCAGCTATAGTGTGCTCCCATGTAATCCATTATATAAACCATTTAAATCTAGAAAGTGACTCTACAGAGTTGCAACAGCTGTCAAGCCACTTGTATTTGTGAAGGGACGGGTTCCAGAAAAAAAGCAAACCCCAAATGTACCTTTTCTCTAAACTCATATCCTGCACTGGTATTGCAGATATTAATGATTAAGCTAATAACTATGGGACAACAACACCCAGCGTGAAAAATTCTCAATATTCACAAAGTTAACCATCAAAGACAATGTACTTGATGGGTTTTTGGTGGTGGTATTTTTTTGCTTTTTTGTCCAGAACATGTGAATTCTACTTTTCAAGATATTATTTTCCTATGCTAGTCTTTGTAAATAAGCAATCTATATTGTGTAGCTGTTGGGTTTGTTTGAGTGATATGATCTTGCCAAATAGGGAGTCAAGTGCTTGTATAGAATAAACTTTATGCTACTTAATATATAAAGATGAAGCATAACAAGTCATTTGCTTGTGGTGACTCATGATAATTACTGTATTAAACATTGATAACAACATTTTTTCCTCCCCTCTGTCTCATCTCGTCTTTCCCTGCACTACCCCCAGGCTTCAGCAGTCTTTACTAGCCTTCTGGTAATATTCTGTTTTGCACAGTGCCAGTAATGCTGTCTATCATCTCAGGTCTCTGCTTCCTGGAATCATTAATACTGTGCTTTGGAAATTATTTGAGGCAGAAGGCTCCACAATTGTACTTACTGGTTCAGCCTGGTTCCCTGAAATTAGGTTTAGTGCATTTTCAAAAGGAGAATTTTGCAGATAGGAGCCCAAATGGATTTTCAACTAGGCTTCAACCTTTTTGAAACCTATGGATGTTGAATAGTCTTTTACTAGTTGCCATGCCAACTGACACCAGAGAAACACTCTGCTGTGTGTTCATCCCCTAGAAAGCTTCACCAGATGTCTTCAACAAATTGCCATGAAAAGACTTGGGTCTGTCAGTCTTGTTAGGAGATAAAAATCAGACTGAAATGTCCCTGCCTCCACTTCTGATAAAACCAGCCCATAAAATATGTAGACCTGCAGTACTCTCATAGAAAACCAGCAAAATCTCTCACCCCCAACCTAACTCCCTCTCACTTCCTGTAGTAAGATTTTTAAAATATTTATGTTCTTATTTCTACATGAAGCACAAGGCCATTATGCTTTGCAGCTGACATCGTCTGGCAGTGCAAAGCTTGAAGCATCTGGTTGGCAGCAAAGAAAGAGAACAAGTTGATAAATTATTGATTTACATAAATCAACACTCTTTAAATATTGGTCTTTTGAAGGAAAAAAAAAAACCTTTTTAATGTCAACTAGAAAAGTGTTAGGATGATAAACACCTTATCAGGTGCTTTGACATTTTCTGTCCTTACCTCAGACACCAAATACATCTTTGCAATATACTCTCATTCTCTGATGGGGCAGTACAACACAAAAATATTTGTCTTTTTTTCTTAGTGATCTACTCCTTCCACTTTGTTTTTTTCCTTTTTGTTTTCCTTAATATTTTTTATAGTCATGTCTTTGCAAGAAATAACACTGTATTCAAACACTTAAAAAACCCACAGCAAATGACATTTAAGACTTAATAATGTTTCAAAGATGTGTGCCCCTCAGGATGACCTGAAGAAAATGAGATGAAAGAACAGCAGAAGCTGTAGGTCCACAGCTCCTCGAGAGAACTGTTCATTGCTTTTACTGCACATGTACATGCACATTTTGGGGACTGGTGATGCTGTATCAAATGCAGGAGAGCATGATTTATGTGAATAATCTAAAGTGATTTTCTAGAAGATAATATCTCACAAAATAATTTGTTCTATTATTTCAATACTTGTTAAATTTTCTTTATAAGAGACCAAAGAGTATCTTAATTAAGAGCTATATCATCATTTAATATACATAAATACACAGTTCATATGTATCGTTATTACATTGAAAATAAAAGTGGCTTATTACATGTAGTTCAATTAACTTTTAAAAGTAAAGGGATATCAATTTTCTATTTTATATATTTGCTTTTCCCCAAGTGTTTTTCTTTCATACTAGTCAGTATTGCATTAAACATATCCTAACACTATTTATTTTTTTGTATTACATTATTTGCATATGCTCAATATAAACATCAGTCATTCAACAACCCACAGTTCATCATCCAACTATATTGTTCCACAAAGATGTAGTCAAATGTAGCCAAAAGTATCAAAGTACATTCTTATATGCAAAATTTTCCTTTTGAAAATGCACTTCTCAAACTGTTCAGGGAGCAAGGCTGAACCAGCAAGTACCATTGTGGAGCTTTTTTGTCTCATCAGAAAAGTGTTGATGTGAAAGCTCGGTCTTGGCTGTTATCAAAATGTGAAAGCTGCAAGGTGAAACAGCTCCTTCCTCAATCCCTTCATCACTGCTTATTCTGGGAGGAGGAAGGTTTGTTGCTATTGTCCTTCCAATATGGACAAATTTCAGTTGAAAAGATGTGAGATGGTCTGCTATCCAGGCTTCTACCAATGGTTCAGCCTGAGAGCCACCACTGAGAAGATAAAACCATGTGGCTCAGGGCTTTCCCAAACCTGGTGTTCAAAACCTATGTGGAGAACACTGACTCTTTGGGAAACCTGTTCCACTTTGGGATGTCTCCATGAGCAAAAGGGCTTACATTTATCTCCAGCCTGAACTTGTCATGTTTTAATGTACACATGCTGTTTCTCATGATACCATCAGGTTGTCAACAGCTTGTACCTGTCCACCCAACATGCAGGTGATAGGCAGAAGGACACACTGATGGTGCCTTCAAAGCCTTCCCTTCTCTGGGTTGTGGCAGCCCTGGCCCTCAGGATCACCTCATTTTGCAGGTGCTCTGGTGCATCCGGGTGGGTCTCTGCTGGTCTCATACCAGTCTGGAAATGTCTCTCCTGGACTGAGGACCCTAAATCAGAGGAGGCAATATCTAGATGTGGTCCGAAATGTGCCAAGTCAAGGTGGGTCCTCACATCTCTCCACCTCCTGGCTGTGCTCCCACTCCTACAGTGCTGGATGCTGCTGACAGTGTGTTGCCTGAGCTGTTTCCTTGGCCCCTGATTTCCCAGGGCTGGGCTTGGCACTTCTCCATTCTGAACTGTACAAGTCCCATTGCCCCAGCTCCTCTGGATGGCAGTCCTGTTCTCCAGAGCATGAGCTGATCCCCTTAATTTGGTGCCACCTGCCAGCCTAAAAAGAAAGTGATACTTTACCTCCTTTTGGTAGTGGAAAATGTTATTAAGTGGGATAGATCTCAGGACAGAGACATAGTTGTCCACTTGTTAGCAGTTTCCACATAAAGTATGACTTGCTAACCACTATTCTCTGCATTTATTCTGGAAAAAATAATAAGATTTAGTCACGGTGCAAAACCTGCCTCCCTCCTAAATGAGATATCAAACTCAAAAACTCTACCCACAGAGGTATACTGCAGAAAGTAGAAACTTTCCAGAAGCAGAACAATTGTCACTTTAATACCGATAATACATTACTATTTCACATGAAAGATATTCAGATACTCCCAACACATCTCAGGCAGAAACTCCAAAATAATCCATCCACAGTTCTTATGAGAAGAAATTAAAGCACATGACTTCCATAAACTGAGGTTTCCATTTCTAAAAAAGTGCTCTCAATCATTAGTTTTTTCTTTACTGCTGAAGAATTAAAAAGTTTTTGGAAGCAGCCCCTTCCAAAATTGTTTTTTAAAGCTCATAGCTCTGGAAATTGCATTTAAATATATTATGATACTACCTACTGCAGCACATATAAATTATCTAGGTATGAATAAATAAGTAAGTTTTTTAAAAAAGTTTGTACTGTACTAAAACATATATGTGCTCTAGTATATATTCTGTGTAAGTGGTTTGGTTGTCTTCTAATATTGATATTAGTCTACCAAACAATATTTTCCTACTGGCATCCATAGTGAATACTTTAAATTCTTTGTGACTCCTGTTCCTCACAGTTAATTTTTTGTTGTTGTTGTTCACAATAGAGATTTGTGGCAGAATTTAGGGGTACACTCATGACATTCCTTCAGTGATCTATGGTACTGTATTACCAAACAAGAAAAAAATCACTAACATAATTGCAAACAGAAAATAAAAGACCCTGGGTCTTGAGAAAAGACATGAAATTTGAGCAAGGTGATTTTTAAACAATGTAAAGGAGGCAAGAAAAAGAGTCATCTCTTCTGAGAAAAAACAAAAAGAGCCATCAGGAAGACATACTAATATGAACAAGACAGGTGCTTGTTTGATGTGCCATTGCCTCAGAATAGTTTTTCTGTTTCTACAGTTCACAATGTGGAAACAGAGTAGCAGGAAAATATAATACAGAAGACCAAATCTTCAAGTTCTCATGGAAGATGCCATTATATTTGCATCTTTCAAATGTTTTGTTTAACCCCTTCAGAGTAACAGAGTTCTGTAGGGTGAGCAGGATTTTCTGATGAATGATTTACAGCAGAAGAGCAGCCTTTACTCGCCTCTCTTTCAGCGATGTGAAACAGTTGCTGCTGTTCAAACAGGTGTTTGTGATGCCTCCAGTTCAATTTTCAAAGACCAGTCATCTCTGTAGCAAACTGTTGTCCTGAAAGCTATGAAGAACTCTGATTTCTTGAGCACTTCACTAACTTTCTATCTTCATCTCTTCTCAGATGTGATCATGACACAAATGTCCTTAAATAGTTTGTGGATCGATCCCTTGCAGCTAGGGAAAGATCAGCTGAATGACAGGATGACAACTTCATACACAGAAGAGTGGAAGGGACCCCTAAATTCAGCTTTTAAAGAAAAAAAGACTATTCCAGTCTCAGAAATGAAAAGTGAAGAGCCCTTTAACATGGTAATCAACTAATGATGGGATTACTCAAGAAAAATCCCTTTTAAAATCATAGCAGGAGCATCATCTTCTACATCAGACACTGGAAGTGAGCACATGACTTGTGATGCCATCTGGAAGTGAGGCAAGGAAAGGGTTTCTTGTCGCAGCGAGTGCTGGTGGTCAGCGCCACAGCTTCCCCACAGAAGGGTCCTGAAAAGGGCACACGTCTGCAACCCCCTAGTGATTTCAGCTCAGCTCTGGGCTGGGCTTGCAGGGCAAGATGAAGGGAGAGACGGGGTCTTTGCCTGGAGATTCCTCAGAGCCTTTAATCTGCTGCTTCCTCAAAGAGATCCAGGGGTAGAAAACCGGAGAACTGAGGAAAGTGGGGACTTATATAGGGAAGGCAGGGGGCAGGGTTACACAACTTGGCCAATCAGGTGGAGGATTGAGAAATGAACCAATCAGGGGAAGGATTGAACACAGACCATTTGGCTGGGGTATAAAGGAGGAAGTAGGGAAAGAACCAATGGGGTATAACTGATTAACATATCAACCACAAAGCCTCATGGGGGAACACATTTTGTCGCCATGAGGGAGAGAGCAGTCTCCTAGGGTTTCTACCTCAGGGGAGCTACCTCAGCCCTGAAGCCTCCGGGCAGCTCTCTCTCCAAGGGAAAATGTCTACATTACTGTCTGGCCTATTGTCCTCCACAGTTTCTTATAGAATATTGGCTCATATACTGGCTGATGTTTTTCCACTTGTCAGTTTTGAGGTGTACTTCGAGGACTTAATTAAACCGAATTGCAATTGTACTGGCTGTTAGATATTTTGATAAAACACCACTATTAGAGTTAGCATATGGAAATATCTGTAGAAAGTTGTGTCAAAAGGTCGAGTTATTTGGGATAAAGAGTATTTAAAACTGTGCCATGTGTATTTGGTCTTATCCAAGAACATCATTAGTGTCAGCTGTTTCTTTCTGTTGTATGCAGAGATATCCAGACACAGAAAACAAAGAATTCTTTCTGTTAAAGCATTTTATATGAAGAAAGGATTAACCAGAGAAATGACTTTCAAGAGCAATGGCCTCCTGCTAAAGATCAGGAACAGGAAGATTGGTGCATTGTTTTGCAGGACCATAAAAAGGCCCAGGACTGACCAGGAGGACAAATCTGCTCAGTAGTTAGACAGCTTCACAATAGTTTGCACAAGCAAAGTGTGAAGGGACTGAGATTTCTGGGAGATGGGAACGGGAAGTTGGTCTTGAACAATGTGCAACTCTCACGTATTTTCTCTGAGATATATAGGATGTATCAGACTACTGCTGAGGCTCCTTTTTCTTTAGAAATAAGGGGTCATAAAGGAGCATTTATTCTTAAAACAACAGAATTCTTTCCTGGTTAACCATTAAAATCTAGCATTCTGAGACAAACCCATTGGAAATATGCATGCAAAAGTGTAAGACTTGGTTTATCATTGTAATGAACACATTATATGAGCAAGAATTCTACTACTTTAAATGTAATAATGCCAACACTTTTCAGGATTTCAATTTCTTCAGTTTTAAGAAGTTACAGTGTCAAACCTGTAAATAAGACCATGCCACTCGTTCTGACTTCCAGAGTTTTCTGCTGGGCACTCTGAACTCAGACGTGTCATTTACATTACCCAGAGAAGAAAGCTCCTTTTTCTGGGTTCTGAGCATATAGTTGGCATCTAATGGTACCTGTTGGCTTTTTTTTTCTGAACTAGGTGAAGACTTAATGTGGATTAGACCACTCCCTGAAGGTATTTCTACTCCATATGCATTTGAGGAAAATTACACAATTTATGAAGTAACAGGTATTAGGGAGGTAGAATTGCACCCTTTTCAAGGAAGCTTCCAAACCCTAGCCCTTCATCCCACAAAGAAAGAAGAAACTCTCATTAAAACTAGGCAATATTATTTTTGTTCTAGAAAATTATATGGCATAAGAAAGAAGAATATATAAAAAAGGTACATGATTTAATTTCTACCAAATATGGTTGTGATGAGGGAATCTTTGGCAGTGTCATGGATACAGGGTTTTTGCTTGTTAGTCTTTTAACAGTTTAGGTTTTTATCCTTCACTTGCATACCAAGTAAAATCTGCACTTTTCTAATCATAGTGAAAGTGTTATAAACCATGAAAAGAATGTGTACTTTCAGCCCAAGGAACCACCTAACTTTTGCCTAGGTTTACCTAGGAAAAATGTAAGCGTCCATATACACATTATAATCATCTTAGCATCTTCCAAACATAAGTGGTTTATGGGTATGTTCAGGTGATACAACCCTTCCACAGCTTTGTCTCCTGTTGTTCATCACTACTCCTGCATTCCTACTAAACTACATAGGCTTTTAGCATCCATAACATCTGTAAGCAAGCAGTTCCAATACACTGCATTGTAAAATCAGGAGTTTGGCATGAGTGGAATTGTCTTGGTGAACAGGTTTGACACTGTAACTTCTTAAAACTTAAGAAACTGAGAACCTGAAAAAACCTGATAATTTGGTCTGAGCTCATATTTTGTTAAACTAGTTAAAGAACCTTTGCATCTTACCACGAAGACTGCATAAAGACCCTATATTGTCTCATAATTCTGTGGACCAAAATTCATGTTGAATTTAATTTTCCAATTTATTTTTTCATTTGTTGACCAGTTTATACCACTGACACAGATTTCTAAGGAAAAAAATAACATGCATTTTTCCAGTGGATACAGAAAGAAACAGCAAAAGTGGGTTGTTGTACACAGATCCTTATCTAAAATTTTAAAGAACTAAAATTCTACCTTTGACAGGTGAAATCCTCACCATGAGTGCCAGTGTTTATCTTAGACATAAGAGGCTCTGATACAAGGTTATAGATGTGCCAGTCAAGGAAGTTCATACAGCTTCCAGCTTATTTGAGGCTCAACATAATGCAGCAACTTTTGTATCCATTGTGATAATATGTCTCTATCTACATCCCTGTCTGCATAAAAACTTGATTATAAGATTATGTACGCCTTTTCAGATAAAAACCAAATAAACTATTAACTTATTAAGACATTTAAATATGTAGTCCCTACTTCTTGAAGAGGTATCAGTAAGATCTTCTATATCCAGGGAGAGACGTTATTACATACCTTCTAGTGAATTTAGTGTGCCCTGTATCTTGCTTGAGAAATCAAACAGTAAAACCAGTTCATGAAAATATAAGTTATAGCTATTTTTAGTACTTTTAAAGTCTAACAGTTTCACTACAGCCCTGTGATCCTTGTGTACCACAAGCAACCACAGAGCAACACAATGCCACCAGACTCAAAGCCCTTATGCTCTCTCTGTTGAGTTTGACACTGAAAAGTCATAAAAGTTACTGAAATTGGTTTTAAAACCTAAGTCAACTTAAGGACTTGTTTAAACTTAAGGACTTAAATTCAGGCAAAATTAGGTGGTTCCTTGGGCTGAAAGTACACATTCTTTTCATGGTTTATAACACTTTCACTATGATTAGAAAAGTGCAGATTTTACTTAGCATGCAAGTGAAGGATAAGTCAACTATGATTAGGATTTAGTCAGTTGGATCTTCTCCTTTATTATATTAATTATATCCTCTTTCTACGTGTTTAATTTTACCATTTTTCACAAGAAAAGAGAGACATTTTCTGTAGAAGTGCCACAGGGACAACTGTGTACCCTTGGGACAAAATACATTCTTTTTTCTTAGCTAGAGCTCAGTTCTGCAGTCACTGAGCATTTTAACTGATCTCTAGATGCTTCACAAAGTAAAATACAGGCTTGTGACTGTTTTCCTAGGATGGCTTTATGTTTATTCCTCTCATCCACCCTCAGAGTGGCTTTCTCCAACAAATGGATCAATGAACTTACCTACACAAAATACTCTTGGCAAACCAGATAATTATTTTTTTTAAGTCTTCCCAGTAGGGTAGGCCCAAGAGATACATGTGTTGTGTCCAAAGGAGATAGTAGCCCATACAGCTATAGCCAGCACATTTGACTATAACCCTGCAGGATGTTCATTGTGTGACAGAGGACTATTTTCAACTTTCAGTTAAATTTGCACTAGAAAGGAATTAAACACTTTAAATAAGTGGTGTTCAGGAGCATATTGATACTTCTGCCTGTACTATGGGCAAGTACATAACCTTCATGTATATTTGTGAGCTGTGATTCTCTTTCATAACTAAAACTCTGTCCTACAGCAGTGGTTTCTTTCTGTGTACCCCCTACATCATCTTTAAGTGTAATTCATATAGCTGATAAAAAAAGGTAAAACACAAGCAGAGAGCAGTTACAATATTGGGTCTTCCTGTCAAATAGAAAATTTGTAAGACCATTTTGGGTTTCAATAAGATGAGCACAAGATCCTTTCTGAAAATATGTCATCAAAGTGCTTTTATAGTTAAAGACATGGTATTATTTCATTTTTATTCTACTACTAATAATCAGTAGTTTCCAAGTACTGTGACTGCATTTTGAGGGTTATCTAAGTTTAGTTGAAGTTAATAGTAATTTTATATGAAATTGATTGTGGGCTTACAGTCTAGTTTTTCTTATTAGTACAGGGGTAAATGGTCATTTAATAAGTTCAAAGTGGGAACTGCCTTTTATGTTTAAATGAGTTAAGAGAAAATAATATTTGCAACTTTATTTTATAATCATTTTTCAGAACTGATATGAGAAAGAAATGAAAGTAGAATCCTTACTTCACAGTCAGCAAGCAGTGCCTTTCAAAACAATGAAAATTAGCAAGACTTTGAAATATGTTTTTGTCTGTAAGTGTTGCAGATGATTCATCATAATTAATTCATTCTATTCTTTGAGACTACCAGAGTAATACTCTACAAGTTTCACTGTGAAGACAGAAATTTTGAAAGAGATTTACCTGAATATGACTATTTTGTCAAATGGCCACAACAAGTTTTTTTCACTTTCAAGTGTTACAATTTCTGAGTGCTTTGTTCAGATAATGTTAATTTTAAAAATAGCCATTAAAATTTGGTGGCTAACTGACAGTTGGCCACTTTAACGTAGTAATCTGAAAAGCTTTATTCTGTGCTGTTGGCAGACAGTAAATCCCTTCTCTGACTTTGATTCAGGACTAAGGAGCAGGTAGGTACTCTTTCCACGTGTTCAGCAGAAAGTTAGCATGACTGCAGAAACAGCTTTAGCCTATTTAGCAAACTTGAAGGCACATTTAGTGAGTAGGATTCTATAATTCTTCCTCTGTACTACCTGCACATTAATGTCATGTAAACTATTGTTTCTTCTCTGCAATACAGCTCCAGTCTAGACGCTGCTTCAGAAAATCATTCCCTTCCCCAGGGCTTTTTTTTTTTTTCTTTCTTTTTTCTTCTTTTTCTTTTTTTTTTCTTTTTTTTTTTTTTCCTTTTCTTTTTCTTCTTTTTCTTTTTTCTTTTTTTTTCTTCTTTTTCTTTTTTTTCNAATACAGTATCACACAGAATCACAGAATCACTTGGTTGGGAGAATCCTTCAAGATCATCAAGTCCAACCCAACCTTAACACCTCAACTAGACCATGGCACCAAATGCCATATCCAGTCCTTTCTAAAATACATCCAGGGATGGTGACTCCACCACCACCCCAGGGAGACCATTCCAGAACTTTATTACTCTCTCTGTAAAAAACTTTTTCCTAATATCCAATCTATATTTCCTTTGGTGCAGCTATCATATGGGTGAAGCAACTTCAATAGCTCAAACTGAGGTTATAAACAGACTACTTTGTTGTCTAGGCAGACTGAAATGCCCATGTATAAGAAAAAAACTTGCCTCATTCTTCAATGAAAATCTAGAACATTCTCCAGTGGTAATCCAGAACAAAGCAACTAAAAATCCAGTAGGAATATACATTAGTTATCTAACAACAGGACTTATTTCAAAGGAAGAAAGGGAATATCATGTGCAACAAGTCACATTTAGCTCTCAAAAGCACATTCCCTGAATGGTTTTCCTTGAATCATATCCCAATACCCTTTTTTCAAACCTCACAATAAGGGAATTGGAAACGTCCACGATGGCATTCAGTCTCCCTCTCTGTCCATTTGAATGAGAAACATGTTGTCATTAAAGTTTTTTAAGCAGCTGGAACAACGAAAATATCTACCTTTTGTTAAGACTGCATGTCCTCACTAAGAAACTTAGTGCCTTTCTGTAGAATACAGTTACAAGTGCTTAAAAGCAAGGCCGAAAGAACACAGCTAAAGGGAACTTTGCATGCAATAGCTTTTCCTGTTGCATTTACTGCAGTGCAAAGTGTACTTCATTTCAGTTAAAACAGAAAAAATAAAGCCCCAAAAAACCAACTTCACAGTATTCAACAAACTACATATAATTTTAACAATCTAACTTGATTTTAGAGAGCAGACATTGCATTTTCTTTTACTTTCTTTGCCTGATCATACTTGCTAAGAAGAGGGTTACAAGCAGAAAAGACTACCTGAAGAACACAGGTGAAGACAAAAAATATGTGAGTAGTTCCAGATGCTGATAAGTCAATCTAACAGATTACTGGAGATGTCAAAGATCATATAATGTGAAAATATTTCCTGAAGGCCCACTGTCAAGAGAAAATGAAGGCAGACAATAAGACAATGTGCAACATTAAACCACAAAGAGTGTTAAATTAGAAATGCATAAACATACCCACATGTCATACTTCCAGTAGCCAAAGATATTAAGGAATAAGATGTATTAATCAAAACCTTTACACGGAATGTCTTACTGCAAAAAAGTTCAATTCGGATCTATGCAAAACTATATCAAGCCCCTTGTTCTGTCCCCAAAACCCCATTTAAGCCATAGCTTGAAGTTTTAGTATTTACTAGTTATTCATCAGGTGAATCAGAGTGAATCAGTGCCTGTTTTCCTGAGAGGAGAGACTAAACCAGAGTGTTTTCACATCTTAGTCTGCACAACTAACAGAAGGTCACTGGGCACTGCCTGCCTCAGAGAGAGCAGCACTTACAGTCCCACTGAGAGTCATGCTCAGAGCAGCACAGAAGGTCAGTGTCCCTGTGAACTGCATCACTGCACACCACAGAAAACTGTGAGGAAAGAGGGGAGATGTAGTGAAGCCCTCCTTCCTAAATCTCCTCTTTTGGCCTCCCTTGTTAATAGCAGAGAAGTAGCCAGTGTGACTTGGACATATTTGCCTAATTATACAAACCTTTCATCCCACTGCTCACATCACCTTAGTTCTCCATTCTTTAGAGTCAGGATGTATTATTCCTGCTTCACAAATATGCACAAAGACACTAAAGTATGCACTTAACCTCAACTAAGTAGAGATAGAGATGCCAGAGAGTCCAACTGCAAGAGATGAGCAGAAAAAGGAAGATCCTTTGGTCATCACTGCTTCTGCAAATGAAAGTTTATTAGACCAAAATGCCACATTTCTGAAGGAGCTCTAGCTTCTGGGTCTTCACTTGTGCAAAAAGTGAAGCTCCAACTAATATCCATCTCCTAACTCCTTGAACTGCTTGAATTAATTACCAAAACTCCGTATTGCAATGGAAGGGTACTGTCTCCTTTCCCCCAGAATCCTCAAGTGGAAAACACCTAGTGAAAAGCTTAGACACAAATCAGTGTATTTGAGAGAGTGATCTGGCTACTGTAAGGCTGAAATGATAGCTGACTCATCCTGTATTTTTTGGTGGTGCTGTGGTGGTGTCCATCAGGCAGTAAAGCTTGCTAGTGTGATCAGTGCAGTGAGGGATGTTTCCTAGACCACATTTGTACAGCTTTATTCAGTCTGTCCAGTTTGATATTTTAGTCCAGCTCAAAACATCATGAAACATCTTTAACAAAACTAATTTAATAGTATTCTTGTACTGTTTAATGCTATCTTAATAAAATACGACATTATGAATGTCAATCTTCAGATCTATGAATGTAGTGTTTGTATGTTGTAATGGTAGTCAATTTGTCCAAAGTACTTTGTGGGGTCGGGATGCAAACTTTAGAAGTTTTTTTTTGGGGGGTATTTCATCTCAACAAAAGAAAACAAAATAATTTTAAATACTAATGACATAGCAATAAGTTCCTAAATTGCTTTCAATTTTATGTTAATTGTGAGGATGAAGATTCAAAAAACCAAACTTTTGAAGAGAGAGTTCTAAACTTTATTGCCTTAATTTCTCTAAAACTGAATTGTTGAGCTTTTACTTAAGTTAAAGGAATGCTAAATGTAATGATAAAATTAATATATTAAAACCAAATATTACATTAAAGCTGTGTTCATGGCTATTATATAAACTAAGCCCATGTTACTTTTGTTATTAAAGAAAATTATTTACTCAAAAGTTATTGTCTAATGCAAATTAGTTCTTTGTAAAAGTGGTATGATAAGGTCATTTTTGTATTTTTAACGTAATTAAACCACAAGCCTCTCCATTCCTCTTGCTTGAATAAAATAATGTTTTCCACAAATAAGGTATGGCTTACTCTTACAGAGTGATAATGCTATAAGGAAGGCCCCCCCAAAGAGAGTACGTCAGGGATTAATGATACAATTAAGCATTGCAAATTTAGTCATTAGCACAATGCTCTTTGTTCAGAAGCATTAAGCTGTACTATTTCAAGAAAAAATTGCTATTTCAGATGACACAGGCTGCTTAAAAACATATTGCTTACTCACAGGGCCTGGAAAAAAGCAGATAAGGTATGCAAGCTACAAAGGGTGTTTTTCAGTGTTAAAGAGCTCTGGTCCAGGTTAAAAAGAATTGTAAAAGTGTGTGAAACCACAGACATTTTAGGAAGATAAAGAGGAAAACTGTGGAGGAAAAGACCTCCTTATATAGCCAACATATAAACACTCACTATTTCCATTGTTTCACTTGAACGTACTATTTTTTGACTTCTTTAAGATGAAACTGCAGATTAGACTATTCTAACAACAAAGTCAAAGTTAATTAGTCTTAACTAACAGCCAAGTTGTAAACTACTTGAGGTCAACTCCACCCTCAGGAAAATGAGCATTAGTGAGACATTTTAAAGCACTGTCTGTTTTTATAAGCAGTGCAGGGAAAGGCTAAGCCAATAAAACATGACCATTCCATTCTATATTTTAATATTAGCCTCTAAAGGACAGAACACTCCCATGTGCTTTGATGACAAAGCCTTGCACCACACTAATAACAATACATGAGTAAAGGAAATTACTGTCATTTTGCTTTGATTTTGTTCACTGAATGTAACAAGCAAACAACAGTGAAACCTCTCTCAAATGACTTGTGATGAGAGTTTCCTGCACTGCTTGGACAACAAAGAGACCCCCAGAGACTGGTGTGAAGCTTCCTCTTTTTAACCTGAAGGTAAATCAATAGGTTCTGGGCTGATTCTGGATTTTGGAGGGGAAAAAAAGAAAAGAAAAGAAAAGAAAAATCTTTAGATGTTATTTAGAAAATGCTAGGCGTGAGCAGCTGTTGTTAATTATGACTTCATTTTCTCCTCCAGACTTCTTTGGTTGCATGCCATAACTGCATGGGGCATGGGGGTTTACGGCTTGAAAATAGCCTTGTCATTCTGTGAAGTCTAACAGAGCAAAGGGGGTTTGATAAATGATAAAAAAGTTCCTTGGAAAGCTCCTTAGATCAGATTAGTTCTCAGTTGTTTGTTTTTAGAATCCCAATAGTCTTGAACAGTTAAAAGGTAAATACATGAGGCCACACAATTCATGAACCATATAGAAAATATTTAACAGCTATTGAATTACTCTTGAAAGAAACTCTTCCACCCTTTATTTACACGGTCTGTTTATATGCTCTGCTTAAAATGTTAAATAAATGGAGTTAATCACATAATTAAACTCCAATTTAACTGGTATTCCTTCGTATACTGAACATCAGACAGATGCTTAAGTATCTTGATGAACTGGGGTCTCAGGGTGTGACTAAAAGGTACTATGCAGTCTGGCCTTGAGCCAGCAGAGCTAACATGCAAAGCTTTGAGTCTGTGGAAGACAAATAACATGCTCTTCAGCAAACTATGGGATCTCCCCCCTCCTTCCCCCTGCCTCCTTCCCTTTGCTAGATCATTAGAAGAGACTTCAACATCTTACAGAGCTGAATCTTCAAAATAGTAATGAAAAATCTCACACATGAATTTCTGCATAGTTAAGTTCATGGTTCAAACAAAGGGAGGTGGTCCAGATAGTGTAGCACTGTTAAAATTCATGGTAGGGGAGGGGGTGAGGCAGGGTTATGAGATTAAGAGGGTGTTGATTTGTTTAATGGCTATTTTCACTGCATAGTTTACATTGCTGTCTTCTGGAATAAAACAAGATTTACTGTAATAAAAGCTTCTTAGCATTCAATTTATTTGTGCTATTTCCATGAGTCCAATGGTTCTGTTTATTCTTTCTATTGTCCTTTTCCTTTTCTAGAGAAAGTGATTACCCTTTAAATGGAATTATTGAAATTAAGAACAGTGAGACATTTTGACCCAGATCCCAGTTTACAGAAGAATGATGCTGCACAGACTATGGTGAGGAAATGCATTAGGAAAATCCTTCTAATTTGCTGCTGTAAAGTGCAGCAGCAACAGGACACTTTTAGCTGGTGTTCAACGTAATTGTGAGAATGATGGGACTCAAACTGCCCTCTATGTGAAATTTATCCTTCATCCAATCAGCAGAAACAACTAATGCACTGGAAGGTATATTATATCTCATCTACTTCCCAATAAAGTCAGTGGTGTCCAATCAGACACCTATTGTTAGTAGAGAATCTGAAATTGATACAATCACCACATTGATCTACAATTGAGTCTGTCATTTGCTTGCTGCCAGGTCCTCCTCCCCTTCCACCATGTAGCTATTTCAGAGCAGGAGCCCATGGTACTGAGTTTTAGAACACACTAATGATCAGATTTGTTAGTGAGATTGGGCTAAATAATGCCAGTTTACTCAGCCCAGTTCCAAACAGGGGCTACTGGTAATGCCACGTGGAAGGGTGGAGGGTACAGTGCTGCACAACTGCCCCAGAAAGGAAACACATGCCCACTCAAGTCCTGCTGTCACATCCAGCCTGGAAGCACAGGAGATCAGGTTGATTGTTTCATTTTACAAGCAATTGTCTCCCAAACCTGCTGCAGAATCTCCTATTGATGGACGGCTAGTAAGTTGTCTAGACTGGGAGAAAAAGGAAAGCAAAAGAAAGAAGAAAGCCTTGAAATATTCTCATACTTATGAACTCATGGGGATACAGAGATAGGGAACAGGATTTCTTTTGTTCATGTAAAGCCAGATGTATTACCTATGAGACAAGTTCACTTTCCTCACTAGCAGACAGACTGACAGTAAGCTGAGGGACACATATAACAATTTCTAACTTTTGTCACTAGAAACAATACATAAATTGATTCCTTATGATATTAATTTAGAAGTTTGGAGGAAAGGATCATTATATTAGTAATCTTTTCTTCTAAGTCTAGGGTAAAATGCTAATCTGAAGAAAACTTCTTAAAGTTTAAGATTATTTTAGCATTTACACCTGCTAGTGAAAGCTACCACCATAATCTTTTTCTCGTCAACTTAAAAACATAAATAATTTCTTTTTTTAAGCATAGTTTAATGGAAACTCTTCTTGAAAGGGCTGCACTCTATTTATCTACTTATCTATTTATCTACTCTATTTATCTACTGAATGCAAAAATCTCAAGTAGAGCTGGCTATTGAGCAAATATACAGGTAAGTGATGTTATCTCTGGTCTCATCACATGATCTGAGTTAAGATCGGATTATCATTATCAGTACTTGGATGTATTTCCCTCAAAGAAAGTCCATATTAACAATTAACAAATTAACAAATATTAACAATTTAATAGGAATCACTATCTTCTCTAGAGACAAATTCTGGTATAAAAACCAGATAAAACTGCCCGTGTTTTCTGAATATGTTAACATATAATATGTGGAAGATGATGACGGGGAAGCCAGATGAGAAGCCTCTGAGGTCACTTGGTCTGTTCATCCTGGAAAAGAGGTGGCTGGGGGAGACCTCATTGCAGTCTAAATCTTCCTTAGTGGGCAAAGCAGAGGGGCAGGCACTGTTCTCTCTTCTGCCACTCAGTACCCTTGGGTGAATCCCACCAGGTCCCATAGACTTGTGGGTGTCTGAGTGGCACAGCAGGTCACTGACTGCTTCCTCCTGGACTGCAGGGGTTTGTTCTGCTCCCCAGCCCTGTCAGAGTTTAGGGGGCCACTTGCCTGATGATCACCAATCTTTCTGTTACAGACTGAGGCAAAGAAGGCATCAATACCCCAGTCTATTTCTCATCCTCAGTGACAATGATCCCCCAATGTCCAATAAAGGATGGAGATTTTTCCTTGGCTGTCTTTTTGTTGTTGATGGATTTATAAAAACACTTCTGATTATCTTTCACAGCAGTGGCCAGATTGAGTTCTAGTTGAGCTTTAGCCTGTCTAATGCTCTCCCTACATGACCTAATGACATCCTTATACTCTTCATGAGTTGCCTGCCTCTTATCCAAAGGGCATAAAGAAACCCTTTTTTATTTTCCGATTTTGTGCAAAAGCTCCCTGATCATCTAGGCCAGTCTTCTTCCCTGGTGGCAAGGTTAAATATTAGCAAAAGTTTCTTCACCCAGTGGAATGGGGTCCCCAAGGTGCACCAAGCTTGACAGTGTTCAAGAAGCATTTGAACAACATTTCCAAGCACATGGTGTGACTCCTGGGCCAGGAGTTGGACCTAGAATATCCTTGCAGGTATCTTCCACCTCAGACTGTTATATAAATAAG
>VYXD01006429.1:201214-214054 GCA_013397195.1 Hylia prasina
GACCAACCTGGTGTCAGGTCATATTCTGACTCTGTCAGTGTTTCTAGGATTTTTTGTTGTTGCTTGCTTGTTTGTTTGCCGGTTTTTTTGGTACTACTACATTTGTATTTTTAATATTCCTAGCAATTCCTGTTATTCCTATTCCATATCTTTGCCTGAAAGCCCTTAATTGCAAAAGTATAATAATTCGTGGTGGGGGGTGGTATTTACATTCTCCATTCCAAGGGAAGCTCCAGCTTTCCCTGGCAGACACCTGTCTTTCCAAACAAAGACACAAACACACGTCCAAGCTTAGGCATGTGGCATCTGGAATTTATCACTTATAGTAGAAATTTTGTTATTATCTGGATCAAGGTATTATGACAACCACTTAAGCAACAATTCACTTCAAAATAAAGCAATTAATGACACCTTCCTCAGTACACCTAGGGGAAAGAAAAGGGATACCCAGGACAGAAACTGAGACCATAAAGAAAGGCATATGGGGAAGAGGATCTCTGATAGAAGCAAAGTCACGATATGGAAGTGAAAATGAGAAAATAGATGATTTTTTAAATGTTTGTGCAAATTATGTATATGTGTATATGTATACATATGTATATGTGTATATATGCTTTAAAATATATAAATATGTATAATCTTACTAGTATATGCCCATGTATACCTATCCCTTTACAATGCAGAATATAACTTAAAGTTTCTGAAGCGCGAGAATAAAGAAGGAAAGGGCCTTTGCATTCCAGTCCAAGTATTATCCTGCCTGTTTAATACACATGTCTATTTGGCTGCTCCAGAAAGTACCTTATTTAGTGTGATTTCTAATTAAAAACTGCATTCAGGCAGGGGGACTGTGCAAACAAATGTCTGGTTCATTAGGTTCCATGGCATGGGTTAGGAGGTTCTGCTCTTCCTGGAGGCCAGCCTCAGTGTAGTGCAGCAGTTTATTCTAGCAACTATCCACTTCAATACCTTTAATGGCCTGGAGGAGGAGTGGAAGTATGTCATCGGGAAATCTGTGAATAACACTGAACTTAAGGGTGCAGTCAATACTACAGAGAATACTACTTAGAAGGTTTTCAAGATTTCAGAAAGATCTGGTATGAATTTCTTGTTGAAAGTACCCGTGTTTATGCTGTTTCTATTTGTCTCTTTTATAAAAGCAAATTGCAGTGCCTCACCATTAAAACTATTGTTGAATGCCTGGTTACTTTCTTATTTTTAATGAAATGCATTTATGTTGTTTTCATTTTTAAAGATAAAAACAATATCTACCTGTGTCAAACTTAAAAATAATAAAAGTTTGTTTTGAAAACTATAATCGTTTTCTACAAAGAGAAAAGCTCCCCTGAATGGCTCTGTTGTTTCTTACCTTGAAGGAAGCCTTTAAATATTTGAAAAGCCTTCAAACAATTTTGTGCACATTAGATTCTTCCCTTTATTTCATTCAGATCAGGTCTATCCACAGCATGCTCAGAGAGCAAGCCCAGATAACCTGGCTCATGGGTGGCTGAAGGTGGTAGGTATCTCATGCTATCAATTTTTAAAAAGCTTGGCTATATTTCACACATAGAAACATCCTTCCAATAAGAGTGAGCATGACACATATTTACATATGTTACATTAAACATTTGCGCTTTCTATTTTAAGAAGGGAAATTTGCTTTAAGAAAATGCCAGAAAACTGGCCTTTGGTAGAAGAATGATGAGTAAAATGAGGAAACTGAAATTCATAAATGTTCACTCCATTTCCTGTTACTTATGGAAAAAAATGGAATCTGTAGGTTTTCATTCCCATATCCTTTTTCTTCTGATGTAGAAAAAAATGTGACTGAACAATGGCTAAAATAAAGACCCCCATTAAACTGAACATTTAGCCAATGCATTCATAGAAATGTGTTTAGATTTTTTTTACTTTAATTACTGAATGGTAGTCTGTATCTTAAATATACACGCATATATGCATATATGTATATTTTATATATTTATAAAATGCAAATATATGTATATGTGCAATCCAGGGTTCAAAATACAAAATAATTTAACACAAATTAAACAAAACATGAGGGGAATAGTCAGCAAACTGGAAAGACAGACTGTTGATGGGGATTACATTTTTTCATTAGTATTTGTGTATTGAACATTTTACTACTCTCTTTATTTACAGTGACAAAAGCCACCTGGCAGATATAACAAAAATGGAAATCCGTATTAATTTTGTCTATCTCAATTTTTTTTCCCATTTGCTGTTAAACATACGAAATTATGGAAGTCTCCTTGTCAAATTGCTGAAGCAGGCTCTTCTCTATCTAATGTTAAAGCAGATCATCTGTCTTTTGTCCATTATTGTCTGTAATCCATTGACAACCTTAAGATACTTGTAAGTAAGCATCATCTTTCACAGAAGACATAAAGATATCAAAATGCATATTCTGCATGTGACCCAAAATATTTTTGAGAATTGTCATGGCAAGCCACAAGAAAGTCAACCTATTGGTATAAGCAGGTTTGGGAAGTTATTGTGCACATCTGTAGCCTAACTCTTTCTTATTTTCATCTAGTGGTCATGCAGGGATAGTGGATTTTTCTTCCAACCAGTGGAAAATCCATCCAGAACCACACAGCTGTCCTTATAAATAATTGCACGAGAACAGACTTCCCCCATAATAACAATTATTGAGGTGACAAGAGGTTAATAACAAATGTGGATTGTGTACTTCCATCAATACCCATGATGGAACTCACAATGAAGAAATCTATATTTTCTTTCATCCTGTTCTTCAAATTACAGGATAAATAAGAGACCATATTAGAGTTATTTACATGGGAAGTCTTTTCTATATGTAAGATAATTTTAATTGAGATATTCATAATTAAAATGCCAATTAACCTTGATTTTGCCTCCTTTATAATTATTTAAACTAAACACATAATAACTTGATGCAGATGGAGAACTGTATAAAATTTAATGAGGTAAATTGCTTATGGAGTTCTACTTCAATTAATTCAGTCATTTTCTGTTAGTTCTAATTACGTAACTACATTATTTACATTTAGCAAATGTATTGAGTATTAAGTTTTATTTAATGAGAATTAACTCAATATTCAATGACCTTATCAGTGTACACTTGTGATTTAATTTATGTTTTGTAAACAGTTATTTTGTTTCTCATTTTTCCACACAAGCTGCGCCAGTTGTTGTTTCTTTTACCAAAGCAAGATATATTTTCAGCAATTCAATTAAAACATATGAAATGTGCTATAAAATTAATTATCAAAACAACTGAGAATCTGCATTAACATTTCTCTTACACAAGACATCTATAAAACTGATGTCATGACTTTTTTTCTCACATGAGTGTTTTTTCTCTTCAGCTGCTTTCACACTGGGTTCAATTAAAAGCATTCAGCATTCTGAAAGGGAAAGGTGGGATACCCACAGGAGTGCATCCAGCAGTTTCCTTTGTTACAATAATCTCCTTGCAATTTGTCATTACTTAAATCTTTAATGAATATTCTCACTATCACCATACCTTCCACTGCCTTCCCTCATTTTTGTCTGGTCAGTAAAACAATGAAATATGATTATAGTCTACAAAGGTTAAAACCCATGAAAACGTCTTCTGCAGGGAGGAGCAATAGCATGATTTCAGTCATTGCATTCTGCTCATTTTGTTTGGGTGCCAGTGCATGTTCATCTTCAATTTACTATAATTTAGAAATAATTCATGCATATTTTTCCCCTTGTAAAATCCTACTAAATTAAATTAAAATATAAACATTTTAATTAAAAATAGTGTTGAAGGAATTATTATGATTTATCATTAGGGAGGTATAGTTTTGTTAATCCTCAGAAGAGTTATGAACACTGTCCCAGGTGCTCAAGTGGGAGACCAGCCACCTCTTCCCTCTGCCAGAATAAAACAGACCCTTTTTTGCTCTTCTTCTGTAACCTGGTGAGGTCCACTTTCAAAACTAGTTTCCTGTGGCATATTCAACCTTTGGGACAGACATAGATAATAGAAAACTGACTCAGATACTGCCATATTCTTTGTGATGAATGGTAATATAATCTTTCATTATGGAATTACTTCCACCGTGTCACAAGGCACTTCCTCAAAATCCACCACAACCTCAGTCTTGCTACGTTTTGTGCAGATATTGAAAGAAAGCTTTGTCCCAACCTTTTAGAACGTCCAAGGGAAAGCAAGGTGTGATTTACAGTATGGAAAAAAAAAAATGAAAATATGAAATACAGAATGGACATTGAATCTTTATCAACAAGAATAAGTCTTGCAAACCTATCATCTTGATGTCTGTCTATCCTATCCTGATCAAAGCAGAAAATGAGGGAGAGGATAGTTAGCACCTAGAAAGCAAGTTATTGTTATCATTAGAGGTTTTATCTGAAAATGCAAAAAGAGTGAAAGATAGTCAATATCTGAAAGATTTTCACCATCCTGATGTCTTCTCTATTTCCCTAAAAATAATAGGCAGCTTAGCACTTGTAAGAGATTGCAGTTTTCCCATGTGAGGCACTCAGTATTTTCTTAGTGACCTTGGCTTGCCATGTGAGCTGCAGTAGAAAGGACAGATACCATCCAAGAGAAATTTAAAGAATACATCTGCGACTAATCATCCTGGAGAGAGAGGGATTAATGGTGGGAATTGTTTCACACCACACAGGAAACACACAGGAATTAAATAAATGTAGTTCCTAAAACACAGTTAAATGCAGGGCATTCAGAAATTACTTTAGCATCAGTTGTGTCCTGGCATGCATCATCTGCTAGGTATACCAGAAAGACTGTGATAATTTTTTTTCATTTATATCTGAAAATACTTTCTAGAACTATGAATTTATTGCCTCAATTTTTACATATTTATGAAAATAAGCAATACCTAAAAAGTATGGAAAGGGAAAAAATAATTCATGAGAGTCAAACAAAGCAGTCTAAGCGTGTCTTTTTTATGATTTAAATGACACTGAATAGTGCACATTATATTTAGTGTGATATTAAATAGCTAATACTAATAATGAAATTTGCTGCTCCTCAAAAATTCTATTTTCTAGATGTTTAAAATCAGCAACTGAACTATGCTTGTATAAGCCATTCAGCTATCTGATTGCCAGACAACCAATACATAAATTCCTTTTCTTAAAGTGATTTACATAAAATTTTGGTTCCTATAAAATATTGTTTTTCTGCACCATGTAAAAAATTTTAGAGATTCAAAAATCATTCTTCAGTTTTGTTTCTCAAACATCTACAATATAGATATGTTTCAACAAAAACTGTGTATAAGCCTCAGGACTCAGTGACCACTCTATTTTTAGTCAATAGATCAGCATTATTTTTTAAAAATTATTGTTTTCCTACAGTTTATGATAGTAATAATCAGAATCTGAATTTGAATCATACACACTGAATGTTTACAGGATTATCTGACATAGCTACTTAGTTTTTTATGTGAAGAGAGAATTCCAAACAAAAAAGAAAACTGGTGGAGTCTTTTTTTTTTAATTGTTTTTCAATAAGGAATGACATTACAATGTACTGTAAATAAAAAGAGCTGTTTTGCCCTAAATGACTCTTATATTAGCATGAATTGAAATTGAAAATTAAGTTTCAAAGGAAAAGAATTTACTTCCATACTAAAGTAATGGGACAGTGTTTTAAACTAAAACGACCATTGCAGTGTGAGTAAATTCACATTTATACCTCTGTGATACAGATAAATAGAGCTGCTCAATCCAAATTATTAATTGACATGAATTTATGATATAGATTATCAGAAAATACAATCCATTACATATGTCTATGTGCAAGCTGTGGATACTAGTATGCTTTCTAGTTCCTAACAGCATCTTAATTAAATAATTAGGTTTTTGTGGACCTTACCCATATAAGTAAACAAATATCTCTTTGTTGAATAGGAAACCATTGCTCTTTAAATTGACTTATCATTTTAATAAAAGTTTCAGGATATTGTCAGTACCTCAAAATATTTCAGGAATCATTGACCTTTCTTGTTTGTTGAATAGTTTTCTTGTAATATGAATCCCCTTCTAGAAGACAAGATGCTGATAGATTTCTGATAAATGAATGAGAAAAATTACCGAGTAATCAAATCCTATCATAATGCTATTCTACCAGTAATAATTGTGTCTTTGGCTGTTCAGAAACAAAGTTCTTCCTTTTTTCTAGATAAAAGAAACAAAACCGACAAATTTTCAATGTCTTTTTCATATCAGGTTGATATTTATTTTGAGACTTACAAACAAGTACAGTACATTTGAACTTAACTTTTGATCTAATTGTTTCTATACAACTTGTATTTAACATCTTTGATGTCTGAGTTAGTGATCTAATCCACTGTGTAACTCAGCTTTTATTGATCTGTTCTCATGCTGAGCAAATCAAGTCTCACTTTTATGGCAGAGATTGAAAAAGATAGTAAAACTGCCTCTGAGACAGCAGTTTAAATCTGTGCAATAACAGTGGAGGCAAGAGATAAGACTTTTATTACTCTGCCAAACTTCACATGAACTCAAAGTGTCATTAAATTGGTATGTGTCATTTGCCACATATATTTATTTTACTAGATAAGTTGGTAACCACCCATTTAGATGCAGTGCAGCACCACAGTTTCTTTGCCACATCTTCTTTGCCACAGAATCTATCTCTGACACTCAAAACACATTTGAAATACCTTTCTTATGGTACTTTGCATACTTTTCAGGTTTTCTGTTCTCATGCAGTTTTCAAAAAGAATTTTTGAACCTCTTTTACTTGAATGAATTCCAAAAGCAATTTTCAATAGTTATACAAGTGGGACCATTTTTAATATGCTAGTCTGTCATGATGACAGAAGATTAATTCTCATATACTCAGAGCTTTTCAATCATGCTCCATAATGTGTGAGTTCTGTAATGCCTAGTGTTATTACATTACTAAGCATGGAGGAAAATAAAAGCAGTGAAAGTGCTGTATCTCAGCTTGATGTTATTGAGCGTAGTTTTACTTTAGAGGGTTTCCTATTGTGGTATTTTTCCCATTGTTCCTTAAGAAGAAAGACCTGATGAGCACACTGAAAGTAAACGACATGTGCAATAGGTGACACTTTTCACTCCCATATACAGAGCAGTGGTGAAGCAGAAAATGCTTGAAAATAGGTTGCCTGACTTTTTTTTTTTTTTTTAAGTTTAATGTCCTGGAGTTTGTCCAAGATTGATGATTGTACCTGACAACTTGAAAGTCTATCAATCACACTCTTCTGGTGAACATTCTCTCTTTCTATCTGAAAGTCAAGGCTTTTATGATGTTGGACCTACAAAATGCTGAATACCCTTATGCAAATCATAAAAAAAGTTACTCTTTTTTCACACTGTCTCTCAGTTCTATTGTATGCATGCATAGGCACTACATAAGTGCAATGTGACGAGGGAATGCAGGCCAGAATAAGGTAGAATTTTGTAATACTTGGGGAAGAGGAAGAGCCACAAGACTCTCTGCAGTTGTAGTGAGGTCATGTGAATGAAATATATGTTCTTGTAAAGGCATATCCACATCAGTCAGATCTATCTACCTATTATTGTTTCTTAGCAGCTTCTTTTCTCTGAGACAGCTGAATGATTGGGAATTGTAAATGAGAACATGAACAATGAAAGAATATGACTCAGGTCTAGAACAAACTATTCTAATCTAAATTATACATTAGGAACTTTATGAACACAATTTTATTTCTTATAATTTGATATCAAGTGCAGAAAGAATTTCTAGGGCAAAATATTAATTATTTATCTCTTTTCAATTTAGAGTTAAAAGGTGTAGGGACACTATTCAAGCACTTATTTCTCTTCCTTCTAATCTCTAAAATCATACAGTCCTTTCAACATTCCTTAGGTTGTCGCTTGGGAAAAAATAGGAATTATCAGTGATAAATACCATTAATCTTGACATACTGCTTCAAAATACTCAGTTTTAGAATTCCATTTGCTGTCTGAGATACCAAGAGGTCCCATCTTTAGTAAATGCATTTAACATTTTTGTATCAGGGCCATACTGTGGATAGGATTCAGTTTTGGTGAGATGATATTAGAGGAGTTTTAATCTCCTTTCCTTCTTCTCATTATTATTTATTGATGAAACAAATATTCCACAGTCCTGCAACCTGGTCTCACCAGGACAGAGTTATCCAGCCAAACTAAGTCCATAATTGGCTCTGTGGATGAGGGCTTCGACAGAGCTGGAAGCATAAGGCTTTATAATCCATCTGTTTAGGCTTTTGAATTGCTTTTCAAGACTGTGTGAAATTACACACAAAAAATATTAAAAGGAAATGAAATTAGTGAAGTTCAGTGCTCACCACTGATACCACCACTTAACTGACTCAGTATCAGTTTGGCCACAGCAGTACTAACCAAAATTCCAAATGATAAGGAAAACCAGCAGGATCATTATCCTAGACTGGTGACAACTAATTGAGTTATCAAAGATTAAAATTTTTCTAAAAAAATTATGAATATATAAGATTATTTTTCTAGTGTCAGCAAAACATTATAAAATGCAGAATGAAGACTCGGGACCAACAAAGCTGACCAAGTCCTGAAATCAAGTGGTGCAGTCACTCTGTCAGGAAAGTAGCCTGACAAATGGGTATCAATCTTCTTGATTTCTCAGCAAATAAATTTTAAGAGCTCCTGATGGCATCAACCTTTTGGCTGCCAAATTACACACTCCTCTATTAAATTCAGTAGCACCCTCCTTCATGCCACTTTTTTTCAAAAGAAAGGAACTATTTTGAAATTTTATTCTTTTGGCTTGAATACCAAAAAATATAAAAAGCGAAATTTTAGGAGAGAAATTTTGATTGATTTTTAAATTTTTTTAATTAAACTTGAAGATGAATCAAAGCTTGAATAAAAGCAATTTTTTGTAGGATCACACAGAACTGCAAAGGATCAAGTAAATTGTTTTTAGGACAGCAAGAATGAGCTGCTCTCCACTGTTAATAGAACACTTTCTATTGTGCATGATGAAAAAGATGTCTCCCCAATGGCACCCTTGAGAAGATCTCTACATGAAACAAAATCTGCACTTCAACAGTGTAAAACCTCTACAAATAAAATTTAGGAAACCTAGAAGTGAAATGAGACGTGACAATCAAAGTTAGGGGACTCAACCATCTCTCTTCTGGAGGTGTGAGAATAATAAGACAGAAGCCTTCAGCAGTGCTGAGCCACATGAAACTGACACAGGATATCTTTGGCATTGCTGATTCCCAACCTGCAGGTCATGACCTTGTGGTGGATAGTGAAGCTATTTTCTGGGGAGTGCAAAAGTTTCTTTCAGAAACTGAGCGTTTATTTAAATCTGTTTATAGACATTCTGACTGCAAAGATAAGCTCTAGGAACAGTTACCCTGACTAATGGATATAGGAAAACAGACTGTGGCTACATCCTGAGACAAGGTGGAAGAAATGGAGTTTCTCCTCTCTCTGTCCCGCAGATCAAACCTGTGAAAAGTTCTCTTTCAGCAAAAGCAAATATTCCATGTAAGCAGGACTTCTCTTCAAAAAGGGAAAGACTCTCTCAGTCCTGAGCTCGCCTACCAGTGTACAAAAAGCAGGCAGTGTCCAGGCATGCCAGCATGCCTCCGCTATAGACAAACTAACCTGTGCTGTCTAAGGGCAAAAATATTTCATAAACACCTCTTTAAAAGGAGGCAGTGCCATCTGACAGTGAGGGTGCTGCATCATGCTGCCTTTGGATGCTAGCTCTGCACAGCAGCCACCTTTTGCACAGCTGTTTATATTATTAACATAGTTCTCAGGAGTCCCAGTGATGCAGGTCCTGTTACTATCAATACTACTTAAATTTTGAGAATTTGTCCATCTTAGAGAGTTTATCTTTCCACATAAGAAATAAAACTTACAAAGAGAGGGGCTGGCGGGAGGAAATAAGGAAAGCAAAAAGTGGCTGCTGTGCAGAGCCAGCATCCAAAGGCAGCATGATCAAAAATTTAAAGCTGAATGAGATAATGTTAGATGACATGTGAATAATCTGCTGTATTATACTTGAAATCTTAGATCATTAGAAGTGTCCAAAATTGAATGCTAAACTGATTAATTTTGATTAATGCTTAGAATATTTTTCATTTTTATGTCAATTAAAATATAAAAACAAATAATTCATTACTGATTTGTCTTGTAATTGTTATATTTCTTTATTGCACACAGGATATTAAAACTTGTTTTGAAGTAAAGCACTTTATTTAACTTTAAAACACTAAATTTCAAAATAATGGAATTTCAATAATTTCTTAAAATAGATTGCTGTATCACCTGAAAATTTTTAAAAATTTCAGAAACCTTACTTTAAGTCTTGGTATTCATTTAAGTATTCCTTGGAAATGTAAGTGAATAGTCTTTGGTGATCTCAGTTTAGTTCCTAGTAAATGTCTACATCACAAAACCACTACACTTAATTTCACATGATTGATAGTCTCTGCTTAACTGAGACCTAGGGCTGAGCCAGCCTGGGGACTTTATTACCTCCCATTCTAGTAAGGGTGGTCCAGCCAGGTCAAAGTCGAGGTCAATAGTAGGACAGAAAAGGCACTAATTTTGCTTTGAAACCGACTACTCTTCATGAAACAAAGAACTTCACTTTCCAGCACTGTTTCATGACCAGAGATAACCTGTCTAGGAATGAAAATGCCTCCAATAAATACTATCTTCTTCACATTCTGCTTTTAATCATTCAAAGTGTGATATTTAAAAACTCTTCCCATATTAAATGGTCACTGATTTAGTTTGGAAGGCATATTTTGTACTCACTTCTGAATTCTTCTACCTGATATGAGCCACTGAGAACACTTTTACACCTTTCTTTTCTCTCTCTCTTTTTTAAAACAAACAAACAAACAAACAAACAAAACCAACATTTAACATTTGTCTAAATTTTAGAGTTACTGGAATTTTTCTCAGCTTGAAAAATCATCATTCTGCAAAAAGTTTATGAAGGCTCAGAGTACTTGAGATCGATGTTCATACTCTTAAAACATATTTTTATATAATACTTACCTGTGTAGAATTGTGCCCATGGTCATTTCTGCAAGCAATACAAAAGTATATTAGCAATTGGTTTAAATCCAAAGTAGCACTGAAAGTAAGATTGGCACATCCTGAAAAAGGCAGGAGGGGAATCAGATGTGTTTGGCTTGATTGTGTATTTTGTTTTCTATTGCAAGACATTTATTTTCCGTTAGAGAAAAAGAATAGGATGCAATGACATTGCAGGAAAAAGAATCACAACTGGAACAAATCATGCTAGTGAAGTCCCAGAAAATTAATGTAAAATCATTTATAAATCCATCTGAAGAATTACATTTATAGTTAAATTTTACTAAAAATAGGTCCATGACAGCTAATCAGGCTTTCAGATTTTTCTTTTGTCCATGTAGAGAAGTCCACACTTAAATTTAGGTGTATCCTGAACCTCTGGGATTTTGATATTCTCTCCTTTTTAGAGAATATTCAACAAATATGTGAGTACCTTTTTTTCAGTGTATGAACTTCACTGCAATTTTTAAAGGGAAACTGTAGCTTTCTTTATTGTTTGAAGTGGAAAACTTGTGTGAGGCTGTACTGAACTAAGCTTCTGTATCTGCAGGACTGTCTTCTGCTTAACAAAACTGTGGACTGTGGGGAGGCTGCTCAAGGAAAGAACAAAAAAATCATGCTTTTCTCCTTTTATTACACTTTGGTAATAGATTCAGGCACAATGCTTTCATTGATCAGAAGATGTTGCATAGAAAAATTTAATTTCAATCCTGAGCATTTAAATTCTGGGAGAAATTAGGATTTTGTCTCATTGAGAATAAAAAAGGCATTTGAAAGTTAGAATACAATCTGATTTAGGCATTCTCAAATGGAACAGACCTTTGTGTCTGGGGCTCTGTTGTTCCTCATTTCTGATATATGTTATGGTACTCATTTACTTTTTTAATTAACAGACTTCTCTAGAATAATTTTAAATTAAAGATTTTGTGCTGGAAAAATTATGAGCTTCTTGGTGATTCAGTAGAAGTGAGGCCATGCAATTCAGTTTTAACACATTAAATGTATCCTGATCTGTCACTGGATGGTGTCCCTAAACTACAAGAACTATGGTTTTTAAACTGAAGACGATTGTATAAATTGGTTCTGTAAAAGAAATTATACTGCAGTTCTTATCTTTTCTCTTTTTTTCTTCTCATCTTCTCATCAATAACTCATTTCCTGATTCTGACTATGCAGTCTAGCTTAGCTAAAAATGAAGTAGATTAATATAAATGGACTGAATGAATCAAGATCACATTTTTGAACTCAAAAGAAAACACATTTCAGATGAGGAGTATTAAAGGGAATATGGATATTCAATATACAGAAGGAAGTATCTTTTGGTTGGATTTCTCTACTACTAAAACTCTTACACGGGGTTACAATTACGCTGTTGATAAAAGACCCAGGATACAATACAGAATTATTTCAATTATAGAATCATTTCACTTTGTAAAAGCAAGGTTTGAGTAGAAGTCTTCTCCAAACAAAGCATGATCTGCAATGAATTGGAACCATATGGAAAAGGAAAAAAACCCTAAGTCTAAGAAGTAAACATTGACATTTGTAGTGGAGATCAAAAGCTCCTTAAAACCATCTCCTACAAAAAGGATGGAGAAATCTCAGATTGGAAACTACATTTATATTCTGCAATTGCTTTCACACTTCTTAAACTAATTGCTAATGCAGAAAAGAGACTGAGAATTGTACGACTTAGATACTGGGATTTTAAATATA
>VYXD01006429.1:214573-228298 GCA_013397195.1 Hylia prasina
CCATTTTCTTCATTTTCTTCAGGTATATCTAGTTTTTTTGTGGAAAGCAAGAAATGAGGGAAAGATACCAGAAGATCAGTAGTATTTACATCTTTTTCAGAATTTTATCACACTGACCTGCCACAACTGGCAAGTATTCTTAAAAAAACTTTTATAAAGCCTTTGTATTTAGCAACAGCTAAAACAAAGAGACAAAATTGGAGTTAATATTTAGTTCATTCGTCTTTGCCTCTGTAACAGAGCAACTAATCATTCAAAGATGTGTTTGTTCACCTTTGTATGTAAAGGTCTGGAATTATTTTCAAAATTTTAAGGTAAATACACAGGTAAATATTTCAAGATGAGGTTCCAAGCAAAAGTAATTTTACTTTAGGATGTAAATTTCTATTATTTCTTTAAATTTGTTTTTGAACCTCAGAAGTAATTTATTTTAGGAGGCTTTTTCTTGTGCATTTCTGATAACTTCCCAAGTCAGTTCAATGGTATATTAACTTTATTCCTTCATTAGAGCAAAAACTTAACTTATTATATTCTATAACTTAACTTAGGTGTTCTGGAGACATTTTTATTGGTAATAATGCAGGTATATTAAAATTAAAGGAAGATTCCTAGACACCATGTATAAAAACCATGACATTTATTTGAAAGAATTTAATTTCCCATATTAATGCAGAAAGAAAAAAAAATTAAAGAAGATTTTAATGTTATCTGTTCATCTTAATATTTTTTGGGTACCTAATTTAATTTTAGGGTGTATAAAATAAAAGCAGTGGTTGAATTATCGTTAATATAGATGGATTAGCCCTCTTTAGGAGGACTTGCACAATGAATTACTTTATAATGATCTCAACTTTTCTAAGTAATAATGTTCATGATCCCTGAATTAAAAATTTGCAGTTTTATCATTTGATATATTAGTATAAAAGTAATTTCTATTATTGGCAACATGCTGTTCAAATATTCTTTAAAACTAGAAAAAAATCCAATATTCTAAACCTTTTTCTCTCATTTGTTCTGATTTTAGTGGATTTTAGTTTTGGTTTTAAAGCCAGACTATTTGATTCCCAAAATAATTTGAAAATCTTATTTCTTCTTCAAAAAGAAAACAAATATTCAGTGACCAGCATTGAAGCTGAGCAGCAATTCTAGTGCCATATGTAGTGGGATTCAGCCGGCTCACATGTTCAGTTCTTACTTCATTACTTCATCACTTACTTCATTACTTACTTCATTTAGTTCTTACTTCATTATTTTCTCACTTCATTATTTTCTAACTTTTTTAATCATTATTTTTAGCAGGACCTAAATTTTTTAAAAAATCAGAATTAATTTAGCTAACCCCTGTTTTCATTATAGGTATTCTTTGCCTAATGATAGAAACCAGCCTGAAGTTCAGACCGGAATATATTCTGCATTATTCTAGCATTACAAATATTCACATTTGATTCATCCAGAGCCAGGTTCCAGAACAGACAAGACTTGTGCTGATACTGCACAAGAAACCAAACTGCATGCTTGAGTTATATGTGTGTTGGTCCCCTTACTAGAAAGATAGTTCCCCTTACTAGAAAAAAAAAAAAAAAAAAACAACAAAAGATCAAAACAAAAACAAACCAACAAAGCATAACCCAACAAAATGCACCAGGCTCTAATTCTTGCATTTTATGCTGTTTGGATGCCACTAACACCCGGGTGCACCTAGCACTGAAGACAGCACAAAATGAGGGCAAAATAGAGCTTTTTTGGACAGGAATTCAAAACCTACAGGCAGTGAAGGGACAATACGAACACAAATCTACAAGATGTTTCTAGGACATAGAAAAAGGAGAAGGGGGCAGTTTCTTCAAAGAATAATTCATTTCTGGGAGTCATATTTTGTGAAGGAGGGGGGATGGGGCAATACTGTCTATTTTTTATTGTTGTAAGACTATTACAACAATGGCTAGGAAGAGCACAGGGTGCAGTCTGGATGGAGGAAATCCAGATCTGTGACTGAGGGAAAGTCAGTGTCAAAAGTCTGTCTGGAGAGAAATTCCCACATTCATTATGTTTGTAAGGCTCTTCTGCCATATGGATTCCAGGGAGGTTTGAGTGAGCAAAGCCTGCATGCCACACCTGCAGTCACGAACGCCAGGGGCAATCACTCCCTACAGACACTGCTTAATTGTTCACTGGTTTAGTCCAACAGAGAGTGCTTCTACAACTTCTCTGCCAGAATTCCCGACACGAACTGATAGAAGGATGTGTACCTACACATCTCAATGTTCAGTGCTTCTAGCAGCCTTTTGGGCAATTTCTGGGAGCTGGAAAATGTTGATTGCTAGCCTAGAGGGTGGCACTGGGTAATACAAGGCAGATATCCAGACTGCAGAATTCATGAAACTCTTTCCTGTGAAAAACAACAGACAAATCCAACATTGCCTGGAAGGGGAAATTTGAGTCTGCAAGCTGTTAGACTTTAGGTACTGATAAGGAAAGGGATCCTGCACTGCATTTTGAAAAAAGTACAGTAAACACAACTCCAGTCAGAACAGGTCATTTAAAGTCCTTCCTGCCTCAGGCTTAACATGACACTTAAGTGCTACTACATGTGAAAAGAAAAAAGCAATTCAGCACTCATAACAAACTGCTTTTCCTCGATCACTGGGGCTGAAATACCAAAGGATTTCTGCAAGCAGGGGAATTGCTGTCTTCACAGTTGTGTCACATGTTTATTGGTTAACCTTTTTGTGCACATTTTTAAAAAATAAATGCTGCTCTAAATAAGAATAAATGTGAAAGTATACAAAAATAATTACATATTTATAAATGTAAATAAATGTGTTTTTCTTTTCAGATCTACTATGCTGGAAAAGCTAAAAAAGCTTTTCAGGTCAGAAGATAAATTCTTTGCTCACCACTGAAAATTGCAGGGAATTAGTTTCCCTAAGCTTCTGCAGGAAGAACACTCTTGGTGACTGCTCTCAAAATTCCAACATTACAGACGCACAAAAGGGAAACACAGAATTTTTATCCCCAGCATAAAAAGATTTGCTAACAAATTTAATGATTGAATTTAAATTCAATTTGATGTAAGTAAAATTTTGGATCTAGACATAATCCTGACTGTAAAACCACTGGGTAGAAGGCAACAGTATGCGTAATTTAACAATATATACTGAAAGGATTTTCTAAGGAATGCAGCAAAATAGTTTTCTTGGTCAACTATAATTTTTTACTCTGAAACCAGTACAAGACATAAAAATTGTGAAAAATATCCTAAACTTCCTACCATCTAGTAACTATGTTAATATGGCTCATTCTGGTAATTTGGAGCATTCTGGTGTCATCATGCATAAAAAAGTGAAAATTTTAAAGCAATACAAATTGAGAAACTTGTGAACAATACAAATTAGGTAATTAATTTTTAATTGATTGCCTATATAAAATGTTTTCATTTTCCTGGATTTCTTGTCAATTAAATGCAAATACTTTTATGTATATCACCCTTTAGTAATATACTGAATATATTGGCTGATGACTGATGTTCTCCACCTCAGCATGGAAATATAAAGATGTCTTTCATTCAAGTACCATTTTTCTCTGGGTTACAAAGTAGAAACCACGTTATCCAGCAAATGAAATTCTGACTCCATCCAAAGGGTTTAATCTTCTGGATAAAAGAAAATTTGTGTTATGAGCACTCTTGGAACTTCTGCTGAAATTGTCACCAGTGATCACAAATTAGTCACAGTAGTGACTTAAAAGAATTAATAGATTTGGATGGATTATTTCATATTTTGCTTTATCAGCTCTAGAAATCCCTGTGACTCAAGTTTAGACACAGCTCACAGCTTCTGCAATCATATTTTGTTTCCATATTACTATAATCATGGAGATAGTCTTTAAGAAAAGAAAAAAATCATGCATATGTAAATAAGAATCCGTCTAGTATCGCTTCAATATGACTACAGCACTCTCCTTAAGAGGGACAGCCTGAGAGTTAATGACTTTTTTGACTTTTAAACTATAGTCTTTCTACTAGAGTGGTTGGTATCACTTATTCAGGTGATAATCTGAATTGTATAAATTCACCTTCTGCCCACCTGGATCCATATTGAAATGTATTTGTATTTCTTTGCTCTCCCAGGTACTTGCATGAACTAAGGGAGATTCAAGATTTCAGGAGAGTTACTCCAAAGGGAAAAGGTAAAGCCAAACCCACAACCTACAGGATCTCACTCCCATATGTGAGCTGGGATAAGCCACCAGGATTGCAGCTACAATCTTTTTTACTGAGCACAAAGAGGTGATGATGCAGGACTCCTGCATTCACAAGGAAGGAAGAGGGTTAAACTGTCTGCTTGGCAAGTGACAGGGATTATAGAAGGCAATTGATGCCTTCTCAGTGGGGGAAGAGGAGGAATGGGTGATCCACAAATAAGTGTAGTGTGTGTCTCAAATTCCAGATTTGTCCACAAATGCTAAGATTGGATGACTTTGCTTTACATTTTCAGCCTTGTTCTTGTCTTCTTTTTTCTCTTGTTGTAGCATAGACCCATGAATTTACACAATTTTTTCCCCTATGATTTGTAAGCATAGATTCTGGGACTACTTGATTAATTTAGAAGGCATATGACCAGCAAAAAGGGGAAAAGGATCTTTGACCTTCATTCTTTTGGTCCATTATGACCTAATGAATACCCTGATTTTAAAATTTTTAAATTTTGGGTTGTTATTCTCTTTCTTATCTGTCTTCATAAGCTGTTTGTTTTAAATCCTTTAATTGCTTTGTGTGTGCGTGTGTGTGTGTGTGTGAAACCTTTCCAGTTTGTCTTAGTATTTTCTGCTTAAGTGCTATTTCAGTTCTGAACAGCCCATAGCCAGAACAATAACTCTGATACTTCCAGCACATACCATACAAGTGTAAGAAGACAGAATATGTATCATAGCATAGAATACTTGAAGAAATCTTGATGTCAAGGCTAAGCAAATTCTATTCTTTCGCTCTCTCAAAAAGAAATAGGACATTAGTAACACACAAAATTAAAGCTTTTACTCCTTTTCTTACTACATTGAGTAGATTCTTCTGTTCCACCTGAATGGCTCGGAAATAGTGAAAGATAAAAATTAAACCCCTACTGATGTTTTGTGGAGTTGGAAGGATGGGAGATTTAATTATTTTTCAGTGCTCCCTTTGTACATTTCTTTTACTTTTTATTATTTTATACCTTACATAGGCAAGAAAAATATGATGTCATAAATTTTTAGAAGTATTAACACAACAGAATAGTTTGTTTTCCAAAGCCACTGCAGTCTATTATATAATGACACACATACTGCATAATAACATACATTTGTGCAGCATTTAGGAAATGTGTGCTATTTACCTGATGGACTACAATAACTGCCTCAAAGCTACTACAGTCTTTTAGGTAAACATGTGTTTTGGTATGCATACTAATTTAAAAAAAACTATACTATTTACCCCATATGCTGTAATTACACAGTCTGTTGTATACATGAAAGGCACACTTTTTGAAAATGGCTTTTTGTCAAGATGGTTCATAATAGTTCCTCCAGAGTCATGTAAAGAAAGTACTTTGAGATAAATCAACCCATTTCAGCCACTTTCATTTATTTGTTGCTTGGAGTGCTGGAAATGTTTAGTCCGCTTCGGATTTTAAAAAAATTAGGTCATAATAGGCAACACTGTGTGTAAGTAGTGATAGGTGTATTTATGTTATGACTGTCAGGAAATTCCAAACTGTCTGTTAAAATCTGACCTTGTCTTCAAGGGTGGCATAAGTCCTTGCGCCGTTAGCAAAACAGCAAGTGCCAAGTGCTGCTTGAAGGGCCTTGAGAACCAGTCCAGCATGATTAACTCAGGTAGTTTACTTGTATGTGCATACACCAACATCTTACATGTGTAGGACTATTTGTCGTACCAGAAGTTGAAAAGTGTTCAGTTGAGAGCCAGGGTCCAGTGTAGTCCACACAGAATATGACACTAAACTACCCTTTGTTTTCTCTCTTCAAAGGAGAGGTTCAGAAAAGAGAAATTGTTCCTTTTTTTTATGAAGAGAAAGCCCCCTACAGTCTAGTTCATACATGTATGCACAAGTTTTGGGTTTGGATGTGCACAATTACATTACACAAAGGTCTTAATTTTATTTCCTTTTTTTGTGTTATACTGCCATTGTGGACATGGATGCGCTTCCAGTGAATTTGACCACAGCCCTGTGGAAATACACTTGATTATTTATCTTTTTTTCTTTATAAATCAAGGATTTTCTGATTATATGAATAAAACATATTTTTGATTCTTACAACAAGTATCTGGGGACATCTATTTTTTCATTGTTTTCACAACGGTATTCAATTTCCACAATATATCAGCAAATTTTGACGTATGTTGAAGTTTAAAAGTTTGATTCAAAAAATTAAAATTATCACTTATTTAATTGAATTACAGCAACATTATTTGTGCAATCAAAACCAGAGCTTCTTTGTCATACAAATAGAGACATTTTTAGGACTAAAAAGCAAAAGAAAATTATTGGTAGTGTCAATTTTCAAAGATATTTGAGAAAGAAAGCTGTTAAAACCCATAAGAATATAAATGATTAATAACATCTATTACCTCAACAAACATGTTTTTACATTACCAGCAGTCAGACATGCTATGTAGAACAAAAAGTGACATAGATTAATTATTATTCATTGTGAATTCAGATACCCGACCTCAAATGTCCTTTGCAACGCAAGGCCTAATTTTTAAAAAATTCATTATTATTTGAATAATATGGAATGCATTTTGTAAACAATCATTAAAACAAAAGTGTTACATTAAATGGATAATGAAGTTGAAAAGATACAAAGGACACCATGAATAATATGACTGTCTTTGTGAAAGCAGTGTGTAAAGCCTTGAACATTTCCTTTCTCAGAGGAAAAAAATGGTAATATTAGACAGCTGTTGTGATACCTAGGAAAAGAGCTCTTATTTGAAGACCTTTTTCTTTGAATCCAGCCTTCATAATCCAAACACTACAATTGCAATCTAATTCAAATTAGAAGTAATTTATTGAATGAAGGTTAGTGGTTTTTACATGAATGAAACACAACGTGGTTTGGCACTACAACAAATTTGATATAAAAATTTTCAATTATATAGAACTTTTATGCTAGAAGCATAGATGACCAGAAATTTTACTCTGAAAAAAAAACCAAACCCAAACCCGAGACAATTTGCCTTCTGCAATATTTTATTGTTCTCTGTTGAAACAATGTGACAGCTACTAATTGTTAGATATTGTTCCTTGCTGCCTGAGGGATACGCTACAGAAAAAAATGCCTCAGAGGATCTGAGGGAAAGCAGAGGGAAGGTTATACAGTGTGTTATCATGAACAAATATTTGCAAGGCATCTTCAAAATAATGTGTAGTTTAGAGCAATGTAGCCTACTTTGGACTGTGATTTTTCCCCACTGAAACACACCAGCCAGACATAAGTCCCTCTGTTTAGATGAACAAAATAGGAAAAAAAAAAAATGTTAATGAGAGGACCTCCATTTAATTGAAACTATCAAAGCCACAAAGAAAACTAAAAATTCAATTTAAAAAAAATTCAGTATGAGTGGTTGGATTATAAGGTAGTGTGTCTATTGCCTACATTGACTCCATAATCTGCACTGGGCTTAAATAAAGGCCAGAAAATATACAGCTATGCCACAGAAAAATATAAGGCTATGATTTTGTTTAGAGTGACAGGACTCAGAAAAGGAAGGACGAAGAGTAAATATGTGTTTTATAAGGAAAAGACTAATTAAGGAAATAAAGTCCAGATTCAGAATAGTTTTGAAGAGAAAAAAGCACCAATCTTTAATAAAGAAATACTAGATGTAGTGCTTGCCTGCTGAATATTGAAGATCTAAAGTTTCATTCTCATTAAAATCAATGGAAAAACATTTAACAAGTTCTCAAAAAAATAGTTAAACATTTTTTGGAAAACAATCAATCTAAAAAGTCATATAAAATTAAATGATTGTAATTATCAACTAAATTGCCTGAAAAATGTGTTATATGGAGACTTAATCAAATATTGGCATATATGGGCCAAGAATTGTTACTGTTCATCATAAAATCAGCAATAAATGCCTCCATAACATCCATGTTGTACAATAGTAAAATTTTAACAGATATGGGCCTCAACCCTACTTTCATTAATCTCAGTAGAAAAATCCCTCATTAATTTCACTAAGAAACGGGGTTTTGTTTCTATTCAAAAACACACCTGTTAAAAAACAGTCGCAATGGGTATATTTTTTTGTTCTTTTCTAAAGGAGGAAATATGTAATATGACTATATTTTATAAACTATTTTAGAATAATATAGAAGAGTGTGTGTGACCTGCCAAAAGTTAATTTGTTTATTTTTTATTTTTAAGTAGTTAATATAGTCATGTTCATTTACCTTTATTGCATTTTAAAACACCGTAGATTGAAAACTTCTTTGTCATTTTTTACACTTTAAAAGCACATAATAAAAGGCATATATAAGGAAAATTGCTTAAAATGATAGGCACATCAAAGATTTTGTAGATCATGTAACCACTACCTAAGGTTATAAAAGCTTGTATGTTATTTGAAATACAAAAATTCTTCCTATGATGTCCCTAAATTACTGCTGCAAAATATGTGGTAATGTTAGATCACTGTGGAATATAGAAAAACAGTATCCAGATTCTGAAATTATCCTCCTCGTGAAGGACATTTTAATGGTCTGAATGTAAACACACAATGCACATTTCTAATAACAGAAAGGAAAACACTGGTGATATTCAGAAATGCTAACAAGAAAAAGGGCTGAAGGAATATGCAACAATCTACCAGTTCCTGTGCAGTCTATTGTAAGTTTTATCTCTAAGGGGGTGGAAAAAAAAAAGCTTAAACAAGGCCTATTAGCAGTAAATACTTCTGCCAATATCCCTCACAGTAGGGGAACTCCTCCAGCAATTTTCACGATTAATTACCAGTGGCAAGCGTATTCATAATCTGGTGTTAATTTTGCAGTATTTGAATGAACTCGGCTCTGGCACGCTCAGCTATTGTTTCCCTGTTACTAGTAGGATGAACTACTTGTTCAGGTCATGCTGTGTCAAAAGAGTGCTAATGTGTTTATATAAACACTACAAACAGCACCTGCTTTAACCGCGCGTTTTATTATTATTTTCCATCACTAGTTAGAACATAAAATACTTTGTATCAGGAATACAAATGAAAAGAAAATATTACTACAACTTGTGTTTGGAACAGAAATACACACATAGGCAGAACATGATGTAAAAAATTTAATGTCTTTATAACTCATTTGAATCAAAGCTTTTCTGTCCTTATTTTACAAGATTCAGAGAGACTGGCTAATTTGTCAGCTGAGCCTGAACACTGTGATGATTTCAGGGAGAGAAGCTCTTATTACCAAGGCAATGAAATACACAAGAAAGAAGGTACAAACCCAACAAATGTCATATCCTTTTTATGTAAGAATTGATTTTATTTTTCTTGGTTTTCTTCTCTTGGTTGCATATTTTAGAATAATTTTGATAATTATCTATAACTCTTTTGAAGATCCTTTTTGTCACTTAAGGAGGATTATTCCTGATAATATTAATTGTCCAACGTGTATGACTTACTGGGCAGTGACAATCCTGATCAGTTAATGAATTACACGTCTCAGATGTGTAATCACATCTGAGATGTGTAATTACACAACCACATCTGCACAGGTTGGAGTCCATGATGAAAGTCACAGAGAGAAGTGTGATTCTTATAAAAGTAATAATACACTCCAGGGTGTACACTGTCAGCCTTATACCCCAGCTGTAGTTGAGGTTTATAAATGATACTATAACCTCTCACCAGGTCTTATGTTCGTTTAATGGATTTATGCATGCTAATTAACATAAAGNTTCATGTGGAGAGAAATACTAAGGGTAGGTAAATGCATTGAAGTAATATATTAAGACAAAAAACCTGAGAAGTTTTAAATAATATCAATTTAAATTGTTACCTAGATGACTGGAGTGCTAAAGGAAATAACATAGAAGAAAATTAAATCTTTGCAGGCAAGATTAAGAAAACAAGTGGAGAACCTTTAAGAGTTGTACTGTTCTAGACAGGAAACAAGATAGACCTGTATTATGCATATTACATTTCCATAGCATGTTTTATTATCTTTTAGAGTTATTTATTCTTGCAAGAACTAACTTAAAATTGACTTCCTAACCAATTAGATATGTATTAATCAACAACTGCAGCACAGCAGTGCCTACACAGAAAGGATATTTAAGCCATGCATATGGCTTATATAATAAGAATATAATTCTTTGTTTCTCCTTAGTGTTCGTTCATGATATTAATGAAATAATATGAAATGAAAGCTCTCACAATTTTAAATTAAATTTCCATTATTTCTAGCAAAAGAAAGACTCACAACAGTAATTCCACTCCAGAAGTTTTATGAAACCCAGGCCTTCCGGGTGGGCTGGGTGTATTGGCAAAAGGGATTGAGCTAGCTAGCTTTGCCAGCACACATGTGTTCAAAAGTCATCAAATAATATATACAAACAATTTATTTTTTCTGCCAGGTGAGAAGAAACTCAGTCCAGAACCTACTGAAGCTAATGTTATTCTGTTATTATCTTCATATTTTTATTGATATAATTTTTTCCATTCTCAGTCTGAATAAAGTCTCTCAAAACTTGAGCATTTGCGGAAAAAACTTTTTGAAATTATGTCCCTGCCATCAATGCTGGGTCTCCAAACTTCATTCCAAGTGATACATTTAAGAAAAGAAGTTTAAGACAAGATAATGTAGATAAGATAATTATCAGTTTCAAACGTAGAAGATAGCCCTAATGGTCTCTGGTGAGTTGTTACTTCAGGAAAAATATGAGTTTTCCTTTTTCTCTACTTAACTTGCCTCACTAGTGCATCACACATCTGACATCTGATATAAAAGAATTGTCTCTAAGGGGGAGGTTGTTTGATTGGTTTTTGGGTATGAAAGACAGAAGTTCACACTGAGGCTATGCTAACAGTGCTGGGCTCCATGACTGTGATGTACAACATATCCAAATCTGCCATAGTGAGGAGGGAGCCCAATGGCCACAGAGTCAGGGGAACAATAGGCACATTCTGCAATCCCACACAGCAGGACAAGGCAGGAATAGGCATTTGAGGAGGGTCTAAGGCCAAATGTATACAGCCTGAAGGAGTACAGATTGGCTACTCAGCTCCTTAAGCTACCAAGCCTGACTCAACCTTCGTTGTTGAGGAGGAACCACTGACTGAAGGTCAGTTGTCACATTAAGCTAGACCCTCCTGGTTTCTGTGCTGCAGGAGGGGCCTGCCAAGTAGCTGCCTGCTCTGCCACAGACAGAGCTGCACCCAGTAAACCAGGCTTGAGAAAAGGTACTTCTTGTTTAGGATGTCCACAGACAGTACTATAGAAAGAACCAGTGCTTCTGGATTAAAGGCACTGCTCCCTCTGAAAGAACAGTACGACAGCACTCTGGATGGTGTTGGGCATTTCAAGTATATTCAGGACATTGGCAGCAATGTGGAGAACTGAAAGGTTCTGGAAGGGAAGTCGGCAGAACAGAAAATCACTTTGGCTTAATTGAGAGCTTCTGATTATGCTCAAAACCAAAAGAGAAGTATTCCCGAGATGGAGAACTACAAGTGCATTTCCAGGGTGTGCAGAGATGCAGTTTGAAAAGCAAAACCTCATCTCAAATTTAGATTGGTCACACATAACAAAAACTACAAGACTGGGTTCTTTCTTCAAGTATGGAAACAAGTAAAACAAAGCAAAAACAAACAAACAAACAAAAATCAGCCTGCTATTGAACAGGAGAGGTGACTCAGAATTGGAGAAAGTGTCAAGAATAATTGCTTTTTCAGTGCTGTTAGTGACTGTCATTATCAACACTGTATGGCCCCTCTCCTGGAGGAAAACAAGGTCTATAGGAGTGAACAGTTGGTTCTGTATCAAAGAAAGGCAGCTGGATGCTAGGTTGCATCAAGGGCATTCCCAACAGAAATGAAGTCACTATCCCACTTTTAGTTCTTGTCCAGCCAAACCTCAAATCTGTGTCCAGTTTTAGCCCTTGCCATACAAAAAAGATATTGATTGCCTGGAGAACATCCAGAAAAGGACCACAAGAACATAATTTTCTGGGAAATATGCCTTGTGAGGAAAGGCAGGAAGAACTAGCTTTGTTCAGCCTTGAGAAAGGAAAGCTTAGAGGAGACCTTATAATATATTTATATCCAACACTTGAAGAGTGGTTATAAAGGAGATGGAGGCTCTCTTTATCCAAGGAGTCACATGAAGAAGAGGGCTAGAGAGTATAAGTCACTCCTGTGGAGATTCTGGTAAGACACAAGGAAAATTTTTCACAATAAGAGCAGTCTCCCCAGAGAAGTGGTGGATTCCTCAGTGCTGGACACTTTTAAAGATTCATCTGAACAGGGTGCTGAGTCATCTTGCATAGAGAGTGCTTTTACCAGGAAAGTCTGGCCAGATGATCCTTGAGGTCCTCTTCAACTGGATATTGTATGAATGTGAAAATGTGTTTGTTGCCTGTTGATTATGACATTGCTTTTTGGCTGGTTAATCTGGTCAGGCACAGGATGTGGATTTGCAGTGAGATAGAAACAAGAACCCAATGTTCATGTGATATTTTCCAGCTCAGACGGGCAGGGAAGAGAGTTTTGCCTTGAAGATTGCTTCAAAATTGGATACATGCTCACCACAATTTTCCCTGGCAAGAGTACATGACGTAATTAAACGAAACCTATATAAAAAAGGAATGTCTGATGGCAACTAGAATTCCTGGAATATTTTTATAAAGATTTTTATCATTCAAAAGAAAGAAAACAGAAGTAAGAAAACAGAAGTAAGATCCCACAGTGAGACACATGCCTATTTCTTCATGCCTGAGCACAGTGTAACACATAATTTACCCAAGGATGCATCCAACTCACTGCTTTTCCCCTCTGCAGGCACCAGGCTGTGCTTGAAGTAGTCTGCAGACTGAACTTCCACTAAGATGGTGATAATTAAATACAGTATGACCTTGCCCTGTATTGCCTCTCATGGCTCCCCTCTAGTGCAGTGACAGGTGTGGGTAGATGGGATGTTGCCCTCATCTGGAACAGCAAAGATACCCCCTCTTCCTACAGATTTGTGGCATTTTCCTCTTGACAAAGGAAATGCGTGGCAAGTACTTTCTAGTCCATTTACAGTTGCATTGATTGATATCTAGTGAGGAGGGAAGAAGCCACCTACAGAAGTGATTTTTCTAAGAGAAGCTGCAAAGTTTCCTCCATACCTAATGAAACCAATCAGTGACAATTTTGAATGCTGACACATTGTTAAACCACTAGGAAGCTGAACATATCTCTGTGAACACATGTTAAAAATTAAACAAAGCCCAGGAAAGCCCTTTTCTTCCAGCCTGGGAACAGCTGACAGGCAGGCCTGGCCCCTGCAGAGCGGCTGGGCCCTTCCCCAGGAGTTTGCCAGGCCCATGCAGCCGGTCCGGGCCCCAGGGGCTGCTGCGCCAGGACAGGGGAGGCCAAGGGGCCGGGGCGGCTGCTGACATCCCACTGCCCCTGGGCCAGGGCAGCTGCTGACATCCCACTGCTGGGCTGGGGCAGCTGCTGACATCCCACAACTG
>VYXD01006429.1:228445-260742 GCA_013397195.1 Hylia prasina
CCCCCGCGCACCCCCCCCCACGGGGCCGGGGCAGCTGCTGACATCCCACCAAGGGGCCGGGGCAGCTGTGGACATCCCACTGTCCCCAGGCCGGTTCTGCCCCTCCAGCATGGCCTGACATCCGTCACCGTGACTGCTTCGGCCACCACAGACCATCTACAGGCCCAAGATATTCACCCTTTCATTGCACAGATGAAACTTGCAAGACCTTGATTTTCTCTCAAGTGAGAGGAAAGGAGAGAGTGAAGACATGTATAGAAACAACATGAAGACACCAAAGGTCCATGAGGGAGTCAAGTTCCAGATGGAGAAGAATGAGAAGACGCCTTAGTCATAGGCTGAAGTTCTTTTGCAAGGCCATGGTAATGGACTTAATACACTAAAATATCCCTTTAATTCATGAAAACAGTATGAGGAGATGAAGTGTTCAAACTGCAGATATCAGCAAAAGCATTCATGCTCAAACAAGTAAATATTGAAATAGTTACGATCTCATGAGAAGCTTAAACAGAGAAGAAGATGAGCAGGATAAAGACTTTTTACTCCAGGAAAAGAAGACCTCTGTTCCCAGAGATGAAGATGATCTCAGAGACAGATGAAGAGAACCTTTGCTTTTGAACACCTCATCCCAAAATAGTATCCCATAAGTTTGACATGGCCCATGAATGCAGCTGTGGGAAGGTTGCATGAGATGGGAGGGAATTCATAAATGCAGATTTCCGGGAGGCTGCTATTCGTGAGAAGTGAAACCACTAGAGAACAGTTTTCTTGTGGAGAACTATCCATGACAAAGCAAAAGAGACTCTTCTCCCTAAGAGAATGGATGAAAGACTATTTTAGAAGTGGTCAGGACTGATCTGAGTCCTAAGGTTTTGTCTCTGTATGGTGTCGTTGGGAAAGAAAAGATGATTGTGGGGGGAGGAGAAGTGTTCTGAAGGTTTTACTGTGATTCTTATTAATTTTTTCCCTTTTCTTGTAGTTTTGTTAATAAAATGTTCTATATATTCTTTAAAGTTTTGAGCCCGCTTTGCTCTTCTCCTAATCCTATCTTGCAGCAGAAAAGGAGTAAATAATTCTACTGAGTGCATTGGCATTTAGCCAACATTAGACCGACCATGTTATTTGGTGCGTTGGCCGGGAAATCGAAAATTGGCGAACTGAAACCACTACAACGGTGTTTGTATAAGAAAAGAGACATGGCAAAGAAACCTTCTTCATACATCTTTAAGACTACAAATATGTCATTGCTGGAATAATCCTATTTAATACATACCTGTTTCATCAGTGTTGTTTTTTATGTGCCTGTCTTCTAGAATGTTACAGAATAACTTAGAGGGTGAGTTAGTACTTACAAAAGACGAACATTTAGTTAAAATAAATTCTCTCTGATTATTTCATTCTAAGAAAAAAAGCCTAACCAGCTCAACACCTATGTAATCCTTCGAAAGGAACCTTTTTCTAGCTTTCAATTGCAGGTAGCACAGCACAAATCTGCTACAGATAGTTTGTTTGTGACCAAAGGCTGAAATAAGGAATGAAGGGCAAATTACAATACCCCAGGAAGAGGCTTAAAAGATTATATTCCTGAGATTGACTCTGAAAGCATCTCTCAGAAACTAATGAAAATGTCTGTCAAATATTAGTCTTCAACCTATGCAAAATTGTGGAAAAAATATCTGAAGACGTAGAAACATGGCAATTCTGAAGCAAAGCATACTCCTTGGATCAACATGCAGATTAAGTTACATTTAGAAGATGCAGAAACATTTTCAGTCTGTGTTTCAACAAAGCTAGTAGCTTCTGTTAGGGTGCTCAGGTTTCGTCTGTGAAGCCCAAGCCATGCCCATCAATTCACAGAATCACAGAATCATTTAGGTTGGAGAAGACTCTTAAGAGCATACAATCCAAACATTGACTAATCACCACCTTGTCAACTGAACCCTAGTAATATGTGCCAGTCATTTGTTGGACACCTCCAGGGACTGTGGCTCCACCACCTTCCTGGACGGTACATTCAAACGTTTAACACTAATTTCCATGATGAAATTCCTGCTTATGTCCAAACTCAACGCCCACCCCGTGTAGCTTGAGGCCTTGTCCTCTCATTCTGTCACTGGTTGACTGAAAGAAGGGACCAGCACCTACCTGCCTACAAACTTCTTTCAGGGAGATGTGGAGAGTGATAAGGTCTCTTCTGGGCCTCCTTTTCTCCAGAATGAACATCCCCAGCTCCCTCAGCTGCTCTTCACAGAACTCCTTCCCCAGCTGCTCCAGACCCTTCCCCAGCTCCGTTGCCCTTCTCTGGACTCACTCCAGCCCCTCAGTGTCTTTCTTGCAGTGAGGGCCCAGCACTGGACACAGCACTCGAGGTGTGGCCTCAGCAGTGCCCAGCACAGGGGGACAATCCCTGCCCTGCTCCTGCTGGCCACATCATTGCTGATCCAGCAATGAAGGCCAGGATGCCCTTGGCCTTCTTGGCCACCTGGGCACAGCCTGGATCATGTTCAGCTGCTGTTGACAAGCAACCCGAAGTGCTTTTCCAATGAGGAGCTTTCCAGCCCCAAGTCTTTGGAGCAGCATGGAGTTGTTGTGACTGAAGTGTAGGATCTGGCGCTTGGCCTTGTTGGACTTCACACCATTGGCTTTGACCCATCAATCCAGCAATTTCTCCTCTTGTCTACACTGAGCCTTGATATATGAGGTGAGAGTCTGGGGATTAGTCACCTCAGACCATAGGTTGTCTGGCCTGAATATGACATACTGAGCAGGAATAAGAGAAGTCTGTATTACACTCAGGGAAAATTATTGATTATGAGCATATGTATTATTTTTATCCAAAGAAAGTTTTGTATCAGTATTTTTATTACTATAAAACCTGGATGAAATCTGCAGCATGAGAGGCCAGTACTTTCTCTGTTCTTTACACCATCTCTCAGACTCCATCTGACACAGGTGAGCAAAAATATGCAATGCATAAAGCTGTGATCCACTTCTTTGTTTTGTGGTGCATTTGCCAACCAAGTAGATGCAACTTTGCTGCCTTACACTGGGATTTATGCATTGTTTAATAAAGTACTTCCACTATGGACTGAGTTGATTTTGCTTTGTATTGTGTTTCACCTGTATTGAGGACATCAACAGAAATAGAGGTGTATTGCTGCAAGCTGTGAACATTGTGAATGTCCAGTGCTTTAAGACAATACTGAGAATTCATTCATTTTCAGGCTTGCTCTAACAGGTAGCTCAGATATTTTGAACCACGTGTTGAAGCCTGTAGATATTTTGATTGTCATAAGAAAACTCAATGTAATGCCAAACAAATAAAAAAATCTTATTATAAAATTATAAACTATTATATAAAAAATAAATTACGTACAAAACGAAGGCTCAAAAATAGGATTTTATTGGTCAAGTAAATACCATAAAATACCATTTTATGACATAAAGTATCTTTTTACTGTGAATAAAGTTTTTATTTTTAAAAAAATTATAAAATCTATTTTCTAAAAATTATTACCCTGAAAAAACTTTATTAGATAATAGTGATCCTCCTAAGGACTCCCACATAGGCAACAAAGAGTTTATAAGAGTTCCCTGTGACTTTTGGGGACTAATTTACTCTGCAAAAATTAAATAAACCCTCCACTTTAAATAAATTCTAATGGAAAGAGAGTAAATGGCTTTCATACTGGACTTTCATATGCTGTTCATAACTTAACCCCAAATATACCTAGGTGCCTTTTGTAATATTTGCAAAATATTACAGATACAGTGGTCAATATTTCTGGGCCTCAAAATCTGCAATGCAGCAACCCTGTAGAATAGAACCTAAGCAAGAAGTTTCTGAGAGGAAATCAATATCGTCTGTGGGCATGAGGGGTCCCATAACATATTACACTGATTCTTCAATTCCTCAAAAATAACAACAAAAAAGCAAAAGATGTAGGTGAGGTCTGTCCAGGCTTAATACAGGAAGACAGAGAGATGCAGAGCAAGAGATACTATTTAGCTGTTGAAACGGCTGGGGAAAAGAGAACTCTTCCCAACCAATACAGCCATTGTTTGCTTGGGCATATGGAATAAAACATTTCACTGGACTAAGATGTTACTATAACCATATGTTATAATTTTTTCCTAAACTTTGACAGAGGAGATTCACCAGAATGTTTGTACTTACAGCTTTATGCTGCTGGGAAATTCAGTGACTTGCCTTGGCAATTCCCTTTGACGTGTACATCCAGCTTCTGGTTCAATATAGAAGCTGTCCACTATGTAGAGTTAAGTAGCACTTATCAGCTTTTTTTTTTTCCTGTTGTTCTTCCATATACTTTCATTTGTTTGCCCAGGTGAGCTTCCTAGTTTTTCCTCTTGATGTGAAATCTAAATGCAATTATTTGCTTTTTATGGTGGTACTGAAAATACTGGGAACATTTTGATTACTTTTATGGAGCATGGACACAGCTGACCTCCCTCATCATCTCTTAATCTGTGGCAGCATTTGATGCAAGACATAAGAAATGAAAGAACCTTTCCTAACCTGCTCAGAAGAGACAGATCCATAATATGATGAGGCACTCCTAGTCTAGCTGCCTTATCCATCCCAAGCTCTGTAATTCACACAGGGATTTAGTATGTTACTAGTGATAGTATTTATATTTTCTTTTTCTCCATCTCTCTCATCCTGTATATTCTTTCACACTTCAGTATATTATTCTTCAATCTCTACCACAATTTTAAGAATACCTCTCTTTCTAGATATTTACTTACAGATTTTATTTTTTTTTTTTAATATATATGAGGATAACACAGTTTTTGCTACATCCACATTTCTTCAGGAAGAATATCAGTGATCTTGTTCATCTAAGGTAATCCTTTAGTCACCAGTCTCTGAGTAATAAAAATGCTGTTAACAAATTGAATTTTAATTTAGCTCAATTAGTATTTAAAGATGCCACAATATCTGTTTACAAGAAATAGCCATGGTTCTGCTCAACATAAAGAGGCTACAATGGCCTATACTGCATTGAACTGCAATACATCTTCAGAGAAGCAGTAACTTACAAATTCAAAACTCATTTAAAAAAAAATTTACTAAGAAGGCAAAGGATAGTCCAGATTTTCAATTTGGTTTTCTTTGTATAACAAATTTTACAGCAGTCAAGAGTCCTTATCAAATACATGCAGGTACAAGAAATTTGCTATGAAGTACTTGGAGCTAGGTAGAAGAAAAGAAAATGTGGGTTGCCATCACCATACAAATGAGACTCAAAGAAGATGCCCAAAGTTTGTTAGTCACCTAGAAGCTATCATTTCAGATTCTAGGCAGGTCATAATTTTAAAAAATTAATTTACTACTAAGTTTCACTTTGGAAAAATATGCCAGCTTGTAGATAGTAAAACACTACTAAAAATAATCAGTGATTGAATGCTGAATCTTTCAGTAAAGGATAACATTTTCAGACAAACATTAAAACACACAAACAAACAAAAACGACCAACAAGCCACCAAAACTACAAACAAACAAACAAACAAACAAACAAAACCAACTGAAAAAGCACTGGTGAATGCATTTGGAAAATAGATCTCTTTTTTTCATATCCTGTTGTATGCGTTCTGTATTGCCAAATATAAAATAAAACCCTGTTACTCAGATTCAACACTGAATCAATATTGTAAAAAGGCAAATTATAGAAATAACACTGCGGATTAGAACAAGCTTTAAATCCCCAATTGTTCTATTAATTTAGTTTCTAAAATAACCAGACTTACACAATGTCAGTATTTGAGTTTTGAATCTTGGATTGGATACTTCCGTCAAAGGGGTAGCAAAACTACAATCTAGTTTGTTAGGAAGTTTGGAATGTAGAAGTACAAATCAAAGCATGAAAGTAATGTTCTATTTTTTATGATCACATGGCATAGAATTAGTATCATGAAAAGTGATGAAAATTAGGCAGGTCAGGCATACTGCTCTTGTCCCCACATCATAAGCCCAGGTCACTCAGGGAAATGGTTACGTTTAAGGTTTAAACATATAAACAAGTAGAAAAAGGCTTAGGTTTTCTGTCTAATCAATGAAAATATATGTGTCCTCCTGAAGGTCTCTGGAATTACTCTTTCCACGTATTTTAGTCACAGAAAATGCAGGCAGATATGACCTTCCCCACAGAGATCAAAGTCACCTCCTTCTTTTAATGTCCAAATTGCTTATTTTAGGAGTGATGTTTCTCTAAAACAGTAGGTACAAATTATCTTTCTAAGGGAGATGAGTTGAATGCAGCTATGGCCTTCCCCATGTGTACATGTTATAGAACAGGGTTTTTTTGCTCACTTAGGGTACTGCTTGCTTTAAAGGCAAGAAGGCAGCAATCTCAGAAGTCCAGGCTCAGGACTAATGTAGTGGGACATGACATGCTTGTTTTCTGTGAATCTCCAGAAAACCCCACTGTAAAACATTATTGTGGGCAGAGGAGCTCTGTCTTTGCCATGATTGCTATGCGTTGTGAAATACTGGATGAGGCTTTACGGTTGATAGCACAGTCAATAGGATAATAAAACCCAAACTGAGTCAGGGTGGCATATGTCAGGCACTGATGTGAAATCACAGCAGATCTTTCCGAAAGTTTAACTATGTCTTGAGAAAAAGAAACAAATTGAAAAATAAAGATATGAAAGATGCTTACCATGAACCATAATCACAACATGACCAGCCTCTTCAAAGCTTAAAAAAGGTTTGAGCCAAATATATTTGGGAAATTAAGTGCATAAAGTTACCTATCTGTTTCTATTTGATATCAATTGCTAAAATAAGCTGTATCATTGTCATATTTCCTATCCCTCTGAGTTCAGATCTTTTTTCATTTTCACTAGGCTCAAATTTTACAATATCATGTTGTTAAGAAAACTGAATCCTCAGGATTGAAAAAAATAAAAAAGCAAAATAAAGAAACCTCCAAACCAGCTGTCGTTCCATGTATAGAAACCTATTTTTTTTTTTCTTCCAAGTCTGTATTCCATTCCTGCATAAACTTTAAGAATCTTTAAAAGTATGTTCAAAATTATGTGAAGGGTAAAATTATGAATTTCCCACTTGGAAGAAAGTGGCTTAAATTCTATCCAATTATTTGCCATGGCAACCAGCTAAACACAAAAGGGCTGGAATGGATGTAGAGTACTGCCTCTATAATCATCACTGTATGTCCTTCAAATCATGGATATGCAGCACCACTATCCCAATCTACTTCAGGGCCATAAACCTACACGGTAATTATATGCTTTGGAACACTTCACTTAAGTGCACCAATAGTATAGTGAGTGAACGTGTTCTTTAATTCTGCACCTGTAAATGGGGAAAAAAATAAAGAAATATTTCTATCAGAAAAATGGGGGGGAAAGAAAATTAGATCATTACATCATTTTTAACCTACTTTCTGATATATCAAGTCCCCACAAATTACTAATCTTAAATTAGCTGTTAATAATCAATGAGTAAAAATGCTGGCTAAGTGTCCCTCTCAGAACTATAATATGTGTTTATAAAAGGAGTAAAAATAAGAAAATCCAGATAAAGGACTTCATCCTATCAATTGTTTCTTTGCCATGGGGCTCCCTGTGCTTCCACCAGTGGATTTCCACTACTGAATTTCCATGAGTTTGCAGGGTAGTAATTTTGCAGCTCAGACTAGTGATTTGCAAAACCAGGCCCCAGGCACTGACACATATAGGGTCCGTCTTGACCCTCTAGCATGTAAGTTTCTGTGGTTAAGGGTTATGAGGGAGGAGGTACAAATTGCCATTTGCCTTTCAAATGTGTTCTGGGCAACTGGGGCCTAGATTGCAGACCAGGAGATGCAAGTTCCTTTCTGGCTGTGTTACTGAGCTGTTAAAGCTTAACCTTTGTATGCCTGTTTGCCCTCCTGTTTTCCCCAGCTCAGTGTTTGGCTTGTGAACTCAGTGGAGCAGGAACTGTCTCTTATTTTCTATTTGTACAGTGCTTTGAACAATGGATCTCCACTATGCCTGTCGGTAGGTGCTAATACAAAATATGGTCAAGATAAACCCAGGTCACCTTTGAAGTTTGTTGCTTCTATTTCAGGTCTGTCAAAAGCTTGTGTGTCCTGGTTTATTTTTTCAAACTGTGTTAGCTGGCTCATAAAAAAAAATTATTTGTCCCCATGAATCTTGCATTGCTTTTATTTTTTGATTATCAACCGCTAAAATGATGATAATAATTATTAATGATAATGTCTAACATCATTAATACTATAACTACATCTAATAATATTTTGCCAAATATTATATGCCACATGGTTTTTGAAAGTCAGATCTGATTAAACTTTTGAGTCTAAGGATAAAGTCCAATGTGTCTATTTTGGAACTACAAACCTTATATAAGCATTACAAATACATTTGTATTTGCAATTTTTTCCTAGACAATGAAAAGGAGCAGCCAACCCCACACAGGGTGGAGCTGATCTGACTGAATGATTCCACAGGACATCAGGGCAACTTAACAGAGTTGAAGGACAAAACTAAACTAAAAGTCCCTTAATCTTCTAAGACTCATTAATCATACCCTAGACGTTGCAGCTCCCATACAAACTTCTAAAAATGCTTTTCGCTCCAATGAGCCAACTCTTGTGTCAGGATTTTGTATTTTAGATTATGTATTTAATAGTTGCAACTACTAAACTGATACAATTTAATAAAGACTCAAGATTTAAAAACATTTAGATGCTTAAACATCACAGTTCTGCAAAAATATTGTAACTGTGAAATCAGTGTCCTTTAAAATGAAAAATATAGATAGTAGATGAAGACAATCTAAAAAACATGATAAATAACACTACAAGAAACTTCTTTACTTCTAGGCAGATATTTTGATTTCTGAGAAATAACTTTTAGATTTTGGCCACTCTAAATTATAGATAGTAGTACTTATTCAACATATTAGAAGGAAAAATAATCAGATAATCTGGGATGATTCTCATCTGTGCATCTCTGCTACATCAATTATAAGGTGCTAGAAAATGTCACGGCCTATGTTCCTTCTGAACACAATAAATGTCTATTAATGCTAGTCCTTATGTGTAAAGCTCCCCCAAAATAAAGGCCTTTATTTCTCTACCGAAATAAGACCTCTACCAAAAAATATTTTGTAATATATATTTTCTTAATATTTTCTAAGTATTTTCTTAGATTTTTAAAAATTTCCCATCTATGATAAAATAGAAGACATAAAAGTTTTAATCACATTAATATGCCATTGTTTTACTTTTAAAAGGCTGAAATTCAAAAATGTGTATTACTTGATAGTATATTGTTCAGAGCTATTTTACAATTTAAAGTTGTTGAAGGTGGACCAGTGATCCAGTTGGATGCATATTTTGCTTAGCATAAACTGTGATAAGATGTGTTTTCTGTGCCTGTCACACAATACATATTGTGTATGAGGAAAACCATTAGAGTTTTATGAGGCAATTTGAACTGCCTGTAAAACTGCTGAGGGCAAAACAAGTTGGATTTTTAACAGAGAGTCAAACAGAGTATGTGGGGCTTTCACTGACAATTGTCATTGTTCCACATAAAAATGGGCTCTGTTTTTCAGATGTGAAATAAAAATCAAACATCAAACAATTATGATGTGCATTCTATTTGTTTGAAAAGCATGATATCCAAGACTTTTTTACAGGAGGTATTTCCAATTGGTCTCTGAGGAAAANCTCAAAAAAGCAAAGTTCAAAGTTCAGGTAAAGTCTGCCTTATCTTTAAAAAGTAGATGAAAGTGTCATTTTTTTCTAATCAAGTACTTGCAAACTAATAGTTGCAGAGCACCTGTACTAATCACCATATAAATTACATAGAAATTATATTTCACAGGCATTTGTGAGGATTCACAAATTTATTCTGAGCAATCTTAAGACATTGTGCAAAACACATTTCCATAAAGTCATTGAACAAGAAAGACTTTCTTAATTGTATTACCAAAGCTGACAGCGGGTTTTGTGTGTTCTCAGAAATCACATCCCCAGTTTCCTTGGGTTATCATCAGATGGCATTTCTTCTGTCCTATACAACAGAACCTCCTTAGAACCTTCATAATTTCTTTACACAATGACTCTTTTTGATACACTCACTGATTTGGTATTTCCCTTTTGCCAGGAGTCAGCCTTGGCAGGCTTCTCACCTCACACCAGCACTTGCATGGTGTGGTTGGCTTTGTGATTTCTGCAGGGCTGTGAACCTACAGGGAGTGGGCGTCTCCCAGTAGCTCCTGATCTGGACCAGGTGGTTGAGTTTGTCTTCAACACTCAGAAATTTGAACAGTTGTCTCTGGAGCAGGGGCAAAGCACAGGGTGAATGCTGAGGCACCTCCTAGCTCACACTCTGTCACAGAGTAGGGATGATAGCAATCACTTTGAACCACTTAGGCAAGCTGTGATTGAGAGGTTTCATCCACGACATTTAAATTTATTGCTTCATCAGAAAAATGCTTAAAAGTACTAATTACTGTTAAAAAACCCAGAGACTGGGGATGTGGCTCAATAGAAGTTTTGTGTTGTATTCCCCTTTTTTGCTTACTTGTGTAGAGTTCACCAGTAACTTCCTCACAAATACTTTCATTTACTATCTCTTTAGTTACAGCCACAATAGACAGAGTGGGGAATTGCAGCAGTGTTATTACAGCAGTAATATTAAAGTGTATGAAACACATGGGGAATGTTTGTAACATACTCATATTAGAAAAACTGTTCTACTCCAGTCTTCCTTTTTGTTGTTGTTGTTGTGAGCCAGTGAATATTTATGAATTATTTCTTTCAGTAAAAAGTTAAAAATTTGCTTAGTTATGTTAACACCTTAAAAAGGGGGGTAGGAGGTAGAAATGGCTAAAAACCTTTGAAGACCATTGTTTTCTTGAGACTTGCATATTTTTTCATGGACAGACTAATTCTCTCTATGTTGAAGCAGATCCTATATCTAATTGGTATTTGTGGGTGACATGACTCATATTATGTCGCTTTTAAGGGCTTAGACACATGAAAATAAATTTCTGTCCACCACTTAGAAATTTCAGCCATTTTGTGTAATGTAACATCCAGACCTGCTGGCCTTAGATATTTATACATTTTTGTTGTTGTTGTTTATCTGGTAGTGTAACTGTTTATTAACAAAATAATCTAAAAGAACAATTTTAACCTGCTTTTTGTTTTCTATGACCAAAACCTAAATCTCAGAAATTCATATAAAATTATAATTTTTTTATATTCTTTCAAGAAAGGGAAAACATTTCTTAGTTCTTGTTATCAAACTCCATGGTTTTAGTTTATTTCAAAAAAATAAAAAAAGTAACAGAGTAGGGCAAAACAGTTAATTCTTATCTGTTATAAATACATAATCTTGCAGCAAAACTTATTAATTTTCACCTTCTGTAGATCCTCAGACATGAATTGTAAACTACTGCAAGAGGAAAGTTTGCTGCAGGAGCACCAGCAGACTCTTGGCTGTGGAAATACATCTGATGCTTCCGTAGCAGACAATTAAAGATATGCACAGCAGGGAAGGAGAGGTAATGTTTGAGATCCACTGTCCAAATGATCATAAATTCCAAGCTCTTTGCACTCTAGGACAGTAATTGATAATATTAAAGTAAGGTAACTATTAATAATTGCCAGATGACTTAATTTGCGTACCTCTGTAATCTTAATTACAATCTCAGCAAGAATGTCACCTTTTGAACAGACAGATGAATAAAGAATGAAAAATCAGGTCTATAGGAACTATCTCTTGGTGTCATCTAGTGGTTACATTCCCATACTGCAAAAAGGAAATTGAGTGTGTAGTTTTGTTTATATATATCTATCTATATCTATCTACAAAAAACCTCATGTGAACACCCACACACATATAAAATATGTTTGTTTCTGACTGAGTGGAGTAAAGGAAGCTGCCATTTTTAGCAGACAAGGCAAGACTAGCCTTTCTCTGCTCTTCACCCAGGTCTTTTTCTGTGTCTTCTTATGAGGTCAAGACACATTGACAGAGAGCTCAGTTAGCATATACTGGTGTGAAGGTGCTGTCTGCTGCCCCTTTTAGCCTGCTTGACTGAGTGACTGGGTGTTGTTAAAGAACATCCTCTGCCAACACACAAGGTATTTCCTTATGGGTGACTGAGTAGCACTAAGGGGATGCTGACAGATTGAAGTGACATGCCACAAATCTGATTGCACATGGCACTGGAGGAAGACAGCAAAAAAGGAGCATCTCCTGTCCCTCCTTCTAGCTCTGTCTGCCTCTCCCTGCTTGAGAAAGGAATGGTATGGCTGACACTGAAACAGGCAGCACTGCAAGAAATGCACTGCTGTGGGGGTGCTGAAGTGACATTGAAAAAAAAAAAAAGAAAGAAAAAAATTAACATAATTTTTAACTTTTAATATAACTCTATTGGTAACAGGAAAGGCAATAAACCTGGATAGGGAAAAAATAGATTAAAATAGATTTTGCTATAGATACCACTCAGGAATATACATGATATCAAGGTTTGCAAGTCCTTTCTCAAGAACAGGGCTTAGCACCACTGATTTATCCATAACTATTTGACTAGGACTGTAACTTGTTTTGTTGAAACAGGGAAGGGAAATATAAACTCCATAGAAGTTCTTATTCTAAAAAGAAAAGACTGGAGTAGGTTTTAGCCCTGAGTAAGCAAACTTAGTTTGTATTTCCTTTATTCTAAGCCAAGATTTCAAAAATTTACAGTGATTTTTTTAACATGTGACCTCCTATTCATAAAAATTTTGAGAACAGTGATACACAATAATATTTTTGTGGGGTTTACTAAATATGAAACCATTCAGAAAAATACTTTGGATATTGATAAAAATCTAACTTTTATTTGAGTTTAGCAATCTTTCCAGTATTTTGCTCAGATAGTTAAGAATCTATATGTGGGTACCATCACCCATACTTCAAAAAATTGATCAACCTTGGTCCAACCTGAGTAAAATATTCAAACAACACAAGTATATAAATGAACTCAAACCCCAACATTCACCATACATAGTTTTTAAAAAGTGTTCCAATTATGGAAAATGGGAATCTGAAAATAACAGATTGTTTGAAAATTTGTAAAAATGTTCAATTTCAGTTGATCCCATCGGAAGATACACACAGAATCATGTTCCTTGTCTCTCCTTCCTATTAGGGCAAAAGAAGCAAATACCGAGGAATACAACCATTGAGAGATTTTCATGCTGAGTGACAAGATGGATTTAGCACCAAGAAAGACTGCTAGTCTGTCTACCTCTCAAAGAGTTCTGGAGCCAGGTCTAGATATAAATAAGAAATCATGAAGCAGACAGCCACATTATGCTCCAGCAGACAAATAGACTCCAAGGCCCTGCTGGCAGAGCAGCACTGAAAAGCACCCAAGTGCTCGAGACCCCATCCATCCTTCTTCTCACACAGCTACTGGGGCAGCTGCTGCCACAGACACAAGATTTGCCAGTCCAGCACTGGAGCCTTCTAGACTTCCTAAACACAAGGTCTGAATCCATGTAGCTGTGCTTGTGGGTTTCCCTTCAGTTTTAGCATTGCACTGGCTCATAAGAAGCCCCACTTCAGGCTGGAGTTCAGTAACATTATGCATGGCACATACATCTAGCATCTAGAGACTTTTAAAAAATTCAGCCTGAAATGCTTTTATGTTTTAAACCTGATTAGAAATAACTCATTCAGATGGATGTTATGCAAGGGCACTAAAATATTTACTGCGCTGTATAAAAATAACTGCTCCAAATACTGAATTTTAGCTGTAGGTAGAGAGGGAAACTATCCAACTAAACCAGCAAAGAAATTAGAAAGAAGACAAATTATACAACTGCATATGCTTTATCAGGCTGATTGAAATTCACCTGTAAGAATATTTTTATTCCTGTTAAGGTTACCTCATAAATTGTCACAAATATCTTGACTACAGCAAATCATTCAAGCAAGAGTTGTCTTTTTGCTTGGGTAAACTATGGAAACCAATACATTTTTATATATGCATAGAGAGAAGCAGTCCATTATTGGTTTCATCTTCTTGTCTTTTTTTGAATTGGGGATTATATCAATACAACATGAAAGAATAACCCTACAATATTATCAGAATGGACTCAGTTATTTCTTATTTTTCTGGCATATATTCATGATATCAATGAAGTGATATTTGCTATACGTATCAAGGCAAAAAGGTTGCTGCAGTTTCCTGTGTGCCAGGATGTACCACACGCCTAAGCCTTGTGTGTGCTTCAATGAGTCTTGTGCTCCTCAGTGGAAAGGAAACCCCAGGACCCTCCACTGAATTCGTGACTAGGCTGGGAACAGCATGCTGGGACAACTTGTCCCACCAAGGGCACACAGGTTGTCTTTCCTGTGGGTTTGATATGGCACCACAACTGCATTATAATTCTCTCAATAGTACATTTAATTTCAAAATATAAATAGATTTTAAATAATTTAGATTTAAAAATAATTCATGAAGCATTTTAAATGTCTAGGTTGCATACAATGGGTACATATACCTGTACTTGTTGTAAATTGTCCATGGCTATAGTTAGGTATTGATGTAAATTTTTTTAAACAACTTTAGCAATTTCTTTCCCATGTGTCGATATTACATTCTGTCTGTGTCTTATAAATGTTAATAGATTTTCTTTATGAAAATGAACCTAAAGATGATAATTTGGTACCCAACTTTGTAATTTGATTGGACAGTCAAAATTTAAAAAGATCCCAAAGAGAAGTCAAGAATAATGGGCTTAAAATCTTGATTCAGCTTTTATTTCTGCCTACTTAATCCTCAATAAAGCAGTTTCATTTAGTTTATTGTGTAGGGATGAACTGCAACTATGTGGAACAACACAGTTTTCATGTGCCTCTACCTGAGACTGAAGATGACAGCAACATCAGGAAAGTCTGAGGTGACAGGAATTTGCAAGACAAGGTAAATAGAAGTGAAAAGATGGAAGTAAGGAAATGACTTCTTAAAAAAATCTCAAAATCTTCTGTATAAAGATTGAAGAAAAATTCTTTACAGTGAAAACCCCTATTTATTTAATCAAATAATGACAATAACAGAGGTCACATTAAGTAAATACATACACACATAATTTGTTGCTATTCATTAGCAATAATGCTTCACTCAGAAAAATACTTGTATACATGAGCAGAATATTCACCATCTGCTGTAATTGTTTTATCTCCCTTTTTAATTCAAGCATGCTTTTACAAGCAGACTTGTATATAGCTTAATATAGACATAGCTTAAAGCCAATTATTTTTTTGCTGTTGCTGCATGTGGGAGATTTGCAGAATTATTTAAACTACATATAAACAGATTTTTTCTGTGTACGTGCAAACTATTTTATCCCATCAAATGCCATCAAGAGACATAATTTGGTCACTAACTGCCATTTATATGATGTAACATGCTGTTTTACATTGACAAGTTACAGCCTTAAACAAATTTTTGTGGAAAAAACATTACTCAGAAAAATATGAGGGTAAGACTTTGGATTTATTTTAAGAAAATGGAACATGTTTCTATAGAGAGATCTTGGAATTTTCTAGTCTTAGGACTTAGAAACTTTGACAAAAATGCATTCTGTTAATAGCAGGACTCAAAAAGTGCCTAAAATACAAAAACAACTCATTCAGTCATTATTTTATTTGAAGACACCAAGTCACTCGTAATCTAAGACCCAACAAATACATTAAAATTTCCTAATCTGTCTGGCTGGAAGAAATATACTATTTGTTCTCTTTGCTGCTCCTCTGTGTTCCTCCACTCTTTTTTTAATGCACCAGTTCCAAAAGGTTTGTTTTACTGCACTTCCCAAATACCAAATTAGGTTAAAGGAACTCTACTTTTTTCTAAAAGTAAATTGCATTAAGTGCTGACCCAGAAGCAATGTGATATAATAAGAATACTTTTTGTAACTTTTCCGCAGCATAGTCATAACCTGATTTTTCTCTAAATACAGAGAAACCAAGGTTATAACTCAGGAACTGAAGTACTAACAACCTTTTCTCTTTTTGTCAAATTTAACATTGCTGTGTAGAGATAGCAAAAAGCTGTATATTGTCCACTCTTGAAGTTTAGTGTCTTCTTATATGAATAATCTCACTGGAAGAAAAAAAAGAGATATGTTTCTATTTCCCACTTTAGAAATTAAACTGAACTGTATAGGGCATCTCATCATAAATATTGTAAAGAGAATACCTTTAAAACTTCATTCAAGGCAGCAAAGATCACCGCTGGGTTACATGCTTTGTATGTTTCTTGAAAGAAATTAATTTCTGTCTCGTGACATCCAAAATAAGCAAGCAGTAAGTGCTGAAAGTTTTACATTATTGCATATGCTCAAAAAGGCCTTCTTTATTAAAAAAAGTGCATAATTATGAACAGCAAAACTCAAGACAGCAGAATCTTCAAAAGTGATATTGTATATTCCCTTTTATGATTTCTCATATATTATATATAATACTAGTGAATAACAATAAGTACTCCCTACTCCAATATATATCCCAGTTAAAAAAACTTTTTATGTTGAATTTTCTATATCAAGTTTTCCAATTCAGAAATAATAGCAGAAGAAATTTTAGGTTAAAACCCAGAGGATTAAGCAAAGTCCACTGAGTAAAAATGTTTTTGTATGTTGATTATTTTCTGATAATTTGTTAGCTTTGTATCAATGTAGAAAAAGTATATCAAAATTCTCTCTATCTAAATTATTTGTTTAAACTCATTTGTCCATGCTGATGCTGATCTTATTGTGCTCTATGAGAATAGCAGCTAAAATGGGATTTTTTTATTTATTTAATTTTTTTTTCCTAGGAATATTGAATACTCCTACATGAATGTGTCTCAGAATGTGTAAAATTTTTCTCTTGCTCCATCTGTCTCTGCCTTTGTATTTCTTGCATGCTTTCTACTCAAGGAAGTAGGCACACGCTTAATTTTGACGCAGAGGTCTTGTCACCCAATCAGTTGGTATCTTTTGGTCTGCACCTGCATCTGCCTCTCTAACCTTTGGACTTTTGTCTAAAGTTCATCTAAAGTCTTTGGACTTGATTGTCCCTGCATGTTTTATAGGTCATTAATTTCTCACATATGAAAAATATTTGTTGAAAAGACTTTAAAACCACTAATTGAAAACAAATTTCCTTGCAGTAAGTTAGCAAGGGACAGGTATTAGTACTCTCATTCTTCTCATGCATTCACATTTCTAGAAAAGTTGTTCATAAACAGTACCAAAGCAGCCACCACCAGTGTACACATCTAAACTATAGAATATAATTTCATATCTTGTCATTTACAAAATCCACATAAATAAAAGCAATAATATTCAAGTGAATCATCAAAAATTTTGATTTTTCTCTGACAGTAAACATATGTTGCAATCATAATCTTTCCTCCACTTCCTAAATCAGCTGAATCTGCAGTGATGTTCTGGAGCTATGTGCAGCACATATACAAGAAAAAAGTTTTTAAAATATTCCAGTTAATATATTCCAGCTTGGAAAGACCAGAAAACTGAGTTATACTCTCTTCTGTTTGTACTAAGGATAAATCTGACCAAGTAAATTATCTGGGCCATTAATCTTGTAAACTAAAATTAATACATATCATATCTGAGTTCAATTCTGACTTTTCACTAAATAGTATTAATGCTTAATTATCTTGAAATAGAAAAATATGCATAGTGTCTTTTGAAAAAAAAGTGTATCTATACATGCATATATCCCATTCATATACACAGAGAGTGAGCGATATCCATGTGGAATATGTTAAGAATATGTTAAGAATATTATTATTTCAAAACTTTGAAAATGTCACAGAATAACAGAATTTATTCCATCCCTTCAGAAACTTACAGACATAGATGATGTCCCTTCTCAGCAGTCTCTTCTCGAGGCTGAACAGGCCCAGCTCCCTCAGCCTGTCCTCATAATAGAGATGCTCCAGTCCCTTGATCATCTTTGGCACCAACACTGGACCCATTCCAGGAGCTCCATGTCTCTCTTGTCCTGAGGAGCCCAGAACTGGACACAGCTCTCCTGGTGTACCTCGCCAGGACTGCGTAGAGGAGCAGGATAACCTCCCTCAACCTGTTGACAATGCTCTTCCTGATGGATCCCGGGGATTTTTGGCCCTCATTACACGCTGCTGGCTCATGGACAGTTTGTTGTCCACCAGGACCCCCAGGTTCTTCTCTGCAGCAGGTGAGCACCCAGCCTGAGCTGGTGCCTGGGGTTCTTCCTCTCCATGTGCAGGACCCTGCACTTGCCTCTGTTGAATTTCAGATTGTTACTTACCCTTTTCCCCAGCCTCCTGAGGTCTTTCAAGAATGTGAAAGAACAGGTGGTCAATCCAATCTTTTCAACAACTAGAAGAAGACAGTGAAGATATTCTGGGGCTCTTGCCTCCTTACATAATATAGAGCTCAATCCTTTCCTAACTCGTGAGGCTTTGTTAGGTTTTGGGGTTTTTAACCTAACAAATACTAGTGAATTTTTATAATTGCTCTTAAGCTGCACATATACAAACAGAAAGAATCAAACACACAAAATCAAGACAATAACAAAGTTCAGAATTCCCAAAGTAAAGAGTTTTAGAATTTTGCCACAGTCAAAATACTCATAGATTTTTTTCCAGACCATTTTGCATTGAATTTCTAAACATTCTTAAAAGAATTTTTTGTGGTCCCCAATGATATAACTGTGCAGTATTAGCTCAATTTTCTTGAGCCTAGAGTCATAATCTTGATCTTTGAGCAATAGTATCTGACGAAAATTAGAATGCTTATGAGCATTATTACCACATAGATCTACAGCTTCTATAATAATGTAGAAAAAGAAATTTTTTTATAGTGAATCCCTGAGCAGTCATGGCTAAAGAACTCCAGCATGTCCTTTCCCTGACAAATATTATTAGTGCTAAGTTAAAAGTTTGCCTGCTGTCACTGTGACCTTAGCTGACCCCTTAATTTCTTGAGTTCAAGTCCAATTAACCTTTGGGAAGAAGCACAACTGCTCTAACCAGACAAGTCAATAGAATCCAATAGTAATCATTTCATTTTCTGGTTTGTCAAAGGGCAGTGGTCCCACCTCAACCGTTTCACACAAAGGTGGTAATTTATCAATGTTTAGAATGATCTGTACTGGACCATACCCAGCCCTCTCTCAAGTGCACTAATCAATTAAACAGGCTGTATCTCAGTCATGCCACCCTGTGTGCTGCCACAGAAGAAGGCGCCAGTTGAAAAATTACTCTCCTCTTGTGATATTTGCTGCTTTAGTTTCAGGAATGAAATTATTGATATACACATCAAGCTCTTGTTGCCACCAGAGGCTTGAACTAGATCTATGAGAGCATGGTAGGAAAACCTGTCTGGTGTGAAAAACTATTTCTCAGCATTGTCTGTCTTCCATCAACTCCTTGTACATGTTTGGCTGCTGTTGAGTTTACTCAGAGTTAGCCATCACATAATGGGGGAAAAGAGTCCCAGGAGAGTAGGAGGAAAGCAGGATTAATTAAAGTTGGCTTCAAGATTAAAAAGAGGAAAGAAGAAAAGAAAGGCGTGACAACATTCTATTACTTTCTGTCTTTCAACTCTGACAGAGTTGGGAGAGCAGCTCCAACTCTCACACAAAAACACTGTCACCAGTGTTTGGCTTGGTGTGCCCTGGAGAGACACAGGGACAGCCACACTGGTGGCAAAGCTGGAGTGACGCTACAACAGCTGTCTGTGCATGACTACCTGAGTATTTAATGAAAGTGTGTGAAGAAAAGCTGGATTGTACAGAAGTGGTCTGTCAATATAGGAAAAGGGCAGAGGGCAATTTCTGGTGGGGTCAGGTCTAAAGATTCGGTCTTGAGCCAAACATCATAGAGCTTATCTCCTCAAAGGTGATGACCAGGTTTTGCTGGGCTTTTGGGAAACAAGAGGGAAATAGTTGTCCTAAGATTTAGGAACGTGGAAATTACATTCTTCTTCCCAGAGGAAGCAAAGATGAGAAAAATTCTGGATGAAAATGCAGATCAATAACCTAGATGCTGAATTACGGGACCTCAGATTTGATGTCATGGTTAAGAGAGAACTCCCACAATGTTCAGCATTGGCCAAAATGACTGAAACATATTTCTGGGAAAAAGTCTTTGTGAAAGTAGAACCAAAGTAATGGGATCAAGGAACATACTAAATTTTTCATTTGCATTTTCCAAGTCACTCATATGTCCATTCACCTTCCTAAAACTGAGTTCAACAAAGAAAGCGTAATTCTGGAACTTAGAGGGATAGAGCTTTTGCAGTAAGTAAGCAAAAAATGAATAATCTAACCAGGTGTATGCTTAAATGATAAATTCCATTTCCAATTAATTATTCTCTGGTTGTCTAAATTATATACAATGTTTTTAATACTTCACATATCTAAGTATTGTTTTATTGACTTACAAATTCATTAATTTATATCAGTATTTGACAGTTATATCAGTTATAAGATAAAGACTCTAAATTCTTCATTAGTTAAGAGCATTAGCAACATTTTTACTACCAAATCTAAGTTTGCAATCATAACAGATCTTCACAACACAATCAAAGCTATTTTTAATTTAGGTCTCGATTATTGTCATACAGAATATACAAAGATGGTAAAAGATAAAAAAACCCCTTTAAATTAATTTTGCAGTTTCCTACTGTCCTATATTAAAGGCAACCTAATAGAATTTATAGGAGTAGAACCCTTTTAGGCAGCACTCTTTGTATTTTTTATTAAGTCCATACTTGCAGAATCTACTTAATGTCAATTTTGTACAATGGTTACACTGCACAGACTATTTTATTTTAAACCTGCAGGACACAATGATAAATTGATAATTGACCCCAAGGCCATAGCAAATAAAGAAGCCCTGTTTTTCATTAGTACAGTATTACATTGTTGTTAGGGGAAAGAAGAGAGATGCTAATTGAGTACTAAGGAGTTGCACAATTAAGAAATCACCCATGGTTTTAATTTCACTTGTTTAAGGCTGCAAATTTCCTAATTGTGAGCAGTAAAATAAAATAAGATTAATGTGAGATACAATTATATAAAGCTGCACCATCCAGAAGGAAGTTACAGCTCTCTATATTTGACTACATGTTCACTAGTGGTACAGTCGACAAATATACTGTACTTTTGTTTTTGTGTCTCTGCTCCTCCAAAGCTGTAGTATTTCTACAGGCTTCAGTTGTCATAGGATCCAGAGGACAAATACTGTGTTTTGTGTTAAAAATTGGAGTAAATATTTTTAAAGGAAACTCCAGAACCTCCTATTGTAAATGAGTTTATTCTGTGCCCGGCTTTCCTACATTCTGACCAGAGCTGATAACATTTCTATTTGAACCAGGCTAATGCTGTGATATAAATACATGGATTCATTCATAGTGTATTTTGTTTATATAACAGTGACCTGTTTTTTGTTTATTATTTATTAACTGACCTGTCATGTATGTACATTTTCCCAAGCATTCAAAATTTCATCACCTTCTCTCATGACACTGTGACTGCCCAATTAAGGACTCTTTAACTCAGCTCCTGATTACTTCTTTCCCTCTCCAGCATTTTTGAGTTCCTCTCTCTCATGCTCACACATTTGTCTCACTGCAGTTTATATTTTCCCCAGGCTCAGAGCTAGGCTGTGTTTGTTCCTGAATTACATACACCTTTTTTCCACAAAGGCAGTGTGATCATGATCACAGCAGCACAATGTTCCTGCTTGGTCTAGTGAAGACCCAGACCAGTTACAATGGGAAGAAGAGGATGTGTTCTGACTACTTGAAAGAGCAACTGATTTAGGGAAGAATGTTTAATAATATAAAAACTAAGCAAATCAAAAATATACTGTAAAATTTAAGAGCCAGGCAGTAGTATGTTCAGGTCACTCGAGCATTGATAACACCCTCCCAAAGGAATAAAAAAGCTCAAATGTAATTAAATCTCTAGGTTCTGAAAGGCCAGTTAGTGTAACTTGTTTTGTCACATGTGGGTAAAGCAGAAAATAAGCACGTATACAAAGTACAAGAAGAGTTTTCTCAGGAGACTTATCCCAATCAACTAATATTAAATGCAAAATGCACAAGCAAAGAAGGTAGCCACAATAAATAGTAGCTAAAATAAATAAAATATATAAAAGGAGAAAATGCTTAGAAATTTTATTTTGATGACCTATTAAAAAAAGTTATTAAAAATACACTTTAATCATAAGGCAGGGGCAAATTTGTTCAAGCTGAACAATTCACAGAATGACATAAATCAGATCTGTTCTGAGTAAAATACAGCTTTATAAATTAATCTAGAACAACCCTTAGGAAGATAATAAAATTCTACAATTTATTAAAGGTCCCTGCTTTGGTTAGTGGTAATACGATAGTAGTTAATATTTTTGCTATTTTATTCTCTAACATCTTTCTAATTCATGATTTTTTGCTCTCTCTTTCATCTCTCAGCATAACTTCCAGATCTAATCTATGATACACTTGAAATTGGATTTTGACTATGGGCGTCTTTCCTTTCAATGTTGTACTAAAATTGTCTTTAGAATGATAAACATTATTATACTAATAAGAGAAGTAATATTTCCATAGTGTGGAATATTCTTCTTCAAAATAAGGTCTTAGGGAATGGAATAAAAAGCTGTGTTCTGGTGCTCTGGAAATGATGCACGACCCCCATGAGTGGTTTCAAGGGTGTTCAACAGACTCTCCAGCTGTCTGTCACAGACCTTAGGAGACTGGGAACATGCATCCCACCCACCTGGCCTGTCAAGGTCCTTCACTGAGGAAGCCCTGGGAACCAAGAAAAGAGCAGAGCCGTAATCCAAGCACCAACCACAACACTCTTACCTACACCTACGCAGAAAATACTTGGCATATAGGATGTGCAAGTCTCTTATTGTGAAGGAATAATTCATACGAGTAAATGAATAATGGTAAATGAAAAGAGTTTGTGTTTCAAAGCAACCCTTCCTCCCTGACCAGCATTACTTCAGTTTCACACAGCTTAATTCCGAGCTAAACAGAGGTAAGGTGGTGGGTGTTGTACCAGCTGTTACACCTGTGGAAAACAAGACACACAGATGAATGGCATCAATATATCCATGTCAAGAGGGCTAGTCTCATCTCATCACCACTCCACATCTAGGTCATGAAGTGAAGGGAAAACAGGATGAACCCATTTGTGATGCTCTTAAGAGATGACTCATGAGGATGATGGGCAGCTATATACCACTATTCTTTGAATTATATTTAAACTGTATTATTAATATTGGAAATATCTGACATTTTTGCTCTAGAGTCACCTTTAAGAGGCACATCATTTCTAGATGCATAAGCAATGGAAAATAGACTCATATATAGCACGGCATGCTTAAAAATACCAATTTCCTTTTTTTTCTCTTTGTTCTAACATGCATTTTAATGTAATTTCAACATATATTCTAGGTGAATAACAAGTACAGAAACCTTATTAGGTTCAATGGGAGTGCCATACCATATATTTCCTTGGATAAAGTGTATTTTCTCTCTTGCAATATTGTTTTGGTTAAATGTCACTTTGTGCCTTCTGTTCATAAGGCAATATGACACCACAGCTATAGAGGATTTGCCTCCAAAAGCGATTCAATGCTTTGTTAGCAAACTTTTAAAATGCTTTGAGGATGCTAATGGAACAAAAAATGCACACTAGTAAATATGTATTAAGAGAATAGCTTAAATAAATGACTAACAAAGTGTTCTTTGGAATCATTGTTTTTGTACAGTAATTTAAATGAATTGTCAAAGTATTGCAATATATGTGGGACAGATTTTGGAAACCTTTATTTTACTAGTGGGCTGTTCAAAAGGAGAAGTTTTCATAATGGTGCATTGTGTTCTAGGATCAAAATGCAGACCATTCAATCCAAGAAGAGCGTGACAACAACAAACAATTCAATTACACTTGTAGATTTTACCAAATAGCTCTCTTTAGTAGACCTACACCTACGCTAAGCAGTGGAAAAAAACCCTGAAAGCATTCTGTCCTTGTCTTTGGCTAATCTGTTGTCTCTGTAATAAGTGTGAAATCTCTAAATATATGCACATTTACTACAAGCAAACAAGCTGTCCAGAATCTAATTAGACAAAAATCTGCCCATCTGTTCTGCATTATCATGGGGTTTGCTCACATGTATGTTGTCTCATTACTAAAAGGCGGAAAGGCAAATTGAATTGAGCTGGACTTCCTCTTAAAGTGGGATCAGGACATGAAGCCAGACCCTTGCTGTGAGCCAACAAAGCACCACTGGGAGAAAGTGGGATGAGAGAAGTTTCTTTTTTCTACAGCCACATGTCCAGTGCTTACCATGAGGCCTAAGGGGTGCTAATACCATTGTTTGGCACAATAGGGCACACACTACAACCATATAACCCTTGTTTTCAATGCAAATTGTTTGCTTTTTTTTTTGTCATCCCCTTCGTCCCATGCATATTACTATCTGCCTGCCATGGTATGCAGCATTTCAGGCATAAAGCTTGTTTAATCTAAGCTGGAAAGTTTCATTAAAGCTAAACTTCCTTAGAAAATAAATAGAATAATGTCTTTTTCTAAAATTATATTTTAATAACTTAAGGCTTTTAAAATGTTACTCGAGGCCACAGGCTACTGAGAGTAATTTGTATGGAAATAGGAAATTTTATATGGACATGCCTATTTGCATATTTTCTAATCACTTATGTGATTAATACTTAGCACTTACAAGCATTTGTGTATATCTCCCATAAGAGCACTTTGCATCAGCTGTAAACTCTGTTGTTTCTGAGAATAAAAATATCTAGTGGATTGGTACTACACTTCTTAAACAGAAATGGAGAAGATTTATTTGTGGTTGTGAATGTTATAAAGGAACAAATACTTTGAAAAATAGTAGTTTTTGAGGATTAAGGAGGATCAGGGCAGATGTGCATTCAAAAGTTGGAGTATGTAAGTAAAACTGGAATACATTTCAATCTGTTGCATAGTTCTCATTACTAGAGCACTCTTGAACACATAAAAAAGTTTAATTTACTAATCCTGATTAATGACAGCTCCTTGAAAAATGTGTGCCAGGTCATCCCCCAGAGGAGGATGAGCCCACTTTTCCTTCTGCTGCAGGGGACTGGATGCCTCACTCTCTGGAGTCCAGCTCACCTACTCTCCTCTGGTGCTATTTCTCACTGATCAGACTGAAAACAACATAAATGAAGAGCAGATCTGCTTGGGATACTACAAAGGCTGTTAGCATAGTTTTTATGCTGGTGACAGGCAGATGCAGGCCGAGTACAGGCAAGGGTTATGGAACTTATCTCCAGTTTGGTTATGGAACTTATCTCCAGTTTGGTTATGGAACTTATCTCCTGTTTTCTCTGCACTCTGAGCAGAGAAATGTACACTTGTACAAAAATCCAAGTGAATCAGGCTGGATCCTCCTGTGCAGCACTCCAGATTCCTGGTATACCTTGTTATATCACCTTCTCATCCTGATGGCATACTAGCCAAGACAGGACATTTTTCATCCAATAATAGCTTTGTGTAGAATGGAAAAAGGGGCTTGGGGATAGGAACTTGTACCAAAGTTTATTTAGGACTTCAAGAAGTTAGATGTTTTCACAAAAGCTAGGAAGAGCTAGTGTCACATGAGTGAATAAATAAACAGATTTCAACAAAAAATGAAAATTATTTTACAAAGCATATGAGGAAAGTTGTCACATTTAATTTCCAATATTGTCACATTTAGTTTCCAATATTAACATTTTGCTATAAAAAATGTAGGACCCCCCCAAAAGATTCCAAATAGATCACAAAATTATCTCTCCATAGGGAGTAGATGGAGACTTCCTTTGAAGACTAGAAATGAAGGATGGCATGTGCTGTGGAAAGGAGGAGCAAGAAGAGTAAGGGGGAGGAGTAAATTGATGTATAGAAGGGAGGAACTGGAGACTTTAAAGCAAAAAGAAACTTAGAGAGAGAAAAATTTTCTTTAAGGGAAAAATCCAGTTTTAAATATCTTTCATAATGCATTTTACTACATATATTATGGAAAAATACAAAATAGTTTGTAAGATTTTCTTGAGGATTTATTTGTGCATGTCCATACTCCTGCTGGACTGAGAGCAGCTCTAATATCTGCCAAGGAAAGAAAACCACAAAGCCCTAAGATGACCAACAGAAATAGGTGCTCTCATAGCTTTTTATTTAATTTTTTATTAATTATCATTAAACATTTTCTTCTTTCTTCTCTTACTCCAAATATATGAATCACAATTTGGCTGCTGTGATGTATATGTAGGACTAAAATATTCCTCACAGCACTGGTATTTATCCTATATGCATACTTTATGGCCATTATTTACTCATGATTGCTTTCCACAATTTTAATATGATCACCCTTTGATTCTTTCAGCTAACCAGAATACAACTAGTAAAAAGGTGGCACAAAATCCTGAACTATATATTCACTGTTTCTCTGTTGACATAATACTGAAGCTAACTTCAGATTTTTTGTCATCTCTATATAATGCATTCCTCATACATATGCTGGGTAAATAATTTAAAAAAATATTTTCTCTTTCTGCATTTTCTTATTTTGTCTTTATTTACAGAGGTGGAACTTAAGGCAAGTTTACAGCTTTCACATAAATACTCATTTGCTAAAAGAAAACAAAATATATTTTGCCTTTAGACAATCTGCATTGATATATTGAAATAGCAGGGAAGGGGAAAAAAAGGCTCATAATGCTTCATTAGTTAATTGCGCAGAGCACAGCTCTTTAGGGGTAAACAAGTGAAGGACATTTGCTGAATGGTCTATGCCCATCATGCATATTATGGCCTAATGGTGCTAGTAATGGTAGGAGGCTCCTGGAGAGTCATCTGTCAAATTAGCACACTGAATTATTTATTGCCTCAGAGTAAAATCGAGGAAGGGAGCAGCTGAGATCCATTTGTAAGAAAATACAAGATAAAGAAACAACCCCTCCCCAAAACTGTAGTACAACTGCTTTGCATGTTAAGTTATGTCACCAGTATTTGTAAACATCAACAATATTTAAATAGTATATACATGTAAAGATAATGGGATGTGCATGGAAGTTCTAATAAGCAATTAATACTATACATATATACATTATCTTTATGTATTTATAAGTATAGATGATTTGCATAATGTTAATGATAATAATTTATGTTAATATAAGTGTGATTACACTTGTTTATACTCTATTTTGTGTACTAAACATAGAATGTGAAAATAGATATGTAAAATATATACAGTATATAAACATGTTACATATAGTTTTAATTAAAAGTTATAAAATGAAAATGGATAAATGTGTTAAATACTGTGCTTCAGAAGGAAGTACACTATTTTCCTTCCGCAATGTCAGAATGTATGTTCTTAACATATACATCATATTAAAGCTATTTCATAAAAACATGAAATAATTTTTGCAGTCACTGAAGAATACATCTCTTACTGTATCTGGAGATTATGAAGATATGCATGATTTTTTCAAGTTAAAAAGAGTTGCTGCTGAAGTTCCTTAATGGCAATAATGTGGAATTAATCTTTATTGCTCAATACACCTTTCTCATTCCCTTCGGTCTTTATCCGCTGTAAGTTATCAAAGTCATGGTAACTTTCCAACACTCCTGATGATGAATGTGTGCCATGAATAGCTCTTCACCCCCAGGTGCTTTTAATGACACCCAAGTGTCTTGTATCTTAATTACCAGCCAGGCTGTACCTCTGCTTTCCTCAGAGTTGTTTAAGTGAGATTTTTGTGATGTCTGACACTGTAGAAAGATATGTGCTATGAGTTATCACTAACCTGCTGAAGGTACTTGAGGTTGCATATTAACTTAATGACTTCACACAGCACACTTCTGTAAGGCACTGAACAGTACTGTGAACCATTTCATCATGAAATTCAGGGGTACTGACCACAAGAATACAGGTAAACATGTTCAAACATGCTCTGCTGCCCTAAAAAAAACAAAAAAACCAACAAAACAACAAAACAAAACAAAACAAAACAAAAAAACCAACCCAGATCCCTTAAGAGAACAATTACAGATCATTTACTTCCAAAATCTGACAGCAAATTCTAGTATTTTAGATATTGGCTTTTTGGAAGAGGATTTTGACCTCCAAATACATAGATTTATTCACTCGGTCTTAGTTCATAGATTTATTTTTCAGTCTTAAAAATTTTTTGAGTTGCTACCTATATTTGCTGTCCCATGATGATATAGAGCTGAAAGTGGGATTTTGAGATCATTGTTATGAAGGTACTTATTATTAATATTATTGAAGATTTTATAGAGATAATTACTGTGTAGCTGATAACTTTGCATGTTTCTGTAGGTTGTTTTCCAAATTAAAATGCATCTTCTGGGAAAAAAAAAGGGATCTTCCACAAAAGAACACTTTGTAACTTTTTTTCTGTATTATAGAGATAGTTCTGCAGACAACTTACAGACATTGCACATTAGCTAGCAATGACTACACAGAGAATTTACTACTTAAATGTTTTATGCTTGAATAACTCTAAAAAAGCAATGCAACCGAACATTCAAATACCTATTTGTGTGATTTCTTTTTCATTTTGGTTTCAACATAAAGTTCAAAGGCTCAATATTTCTTATTCTAAGCATAATTTAGTTTCTCTGGCACCAATATTTTGAAACTTCCACCCACACTTCAGATATAAGGACACTGAAGACAGAAACCTTGGGCGTGGAGGAAGAGAGCCTCGTTTCTCTCCAGCACAGCAAAAGACATGCAGATAACCAGTACTCATACTTCCTGGCATGAATCCCACATGAAGAGATTTAGTTAAAGGAAGCACTTATGCTGATAAATGTCTGGAAGTCAAAATTGATATTAATATTGATGATCAAACTTATTGTGGTACTTCAAAGAAAACACATGTGTTCCTGAAAATATTTTTGCTTCATTTTCTCAGACTTCATGCTTAAAGGTATGACTCTTCTTCTCTTTTCCTTACTCACAGATTTGCTCACACACACACATACACACACACAGTCTTCAGTGTTGCAACTGTTATCCACATATGTCCTGAAATAAAAATCACTAAAATAGCAATTCAAAAAAGAGTTTATAGTTGCTGAAAACATATTCTATGAACTAGAATTCTAGCACTTCTAAAAATCCTGCCACTTAAATGTAGGCTTCCAGTGTTTTTGTTTCATTGTATATGATTTGTATAAGAAGTAAAATTAACAACAATGACTGGACAAAGAGAGGAAAAAACCTACTTGTCTGTATAACACCACATAATTGTTCTTCAATATTTCATGTCTAGAGGGCTTGACTGCTTGATGATTATTCATTTGAATATATTTTGTCTAGAAATGTGGCCTTAGAATAAAATCTGAATTTCTTAAGACCAAAGATTTTTACCTGTCAATCTAGAATTTCATTGTAAGTTTTCCTCTCACGAAGGGAATAAAATTATATTTCTTCTTCATGTTCACTGCCTAGTAGAGAGAAGAACGTACAGAAGTAATAAATACTTGAATTACCTTCAAGTGCATATGACAACTAGACCACAACCTAAGTGCTGGATGTTCAAGTCCACCTCAGTTGAAAGAAAGGAACTTATCTTCTGAAACAAGGCCAACAAGATATAAGTGCCATTTATTTTCCAGGAAAATAGGAAAGAATTTTCAATGGCAGAACCCCAGCAAAGCAGCTGACAAAGCAAAGGACAGTTAGTTCTGCTTTGATTAGCATCTTGTAAGCTGTTCATCTGGGTCTAAGATAAATGTACTCTGAAGAACGGCTTACGTGTGTTTGCAACAAACAACCTGTGCTTGTAAACAGCTGGCATCTGCTCAGGATCACACAGGAGCAGAGCCCACTTGATTTGCATTTAAAACTATTATTCCAGGGATAAAAAAAGCCAAATGAAAACTGAAGAGTGCCAATTCAGAACCACAATAAAAATCCTTTGGAAAAGAACAACTAAGCCCCTATCTTGTGTAAAAAAATTATGGCACAAGGGGAAGCCTGTGTGTGTTTTTAATTATCAGCTGAAGCTTGGTTTGGAAAGCAAAATATTTAATAATAACCAATTTTCAGAGTCTTAGTTTGTTGTCACAAGGCTTAGGTTCTGTCAGCCTTTTTCCTGATGAATTTTATTTTGCTTCCAGAGGACATGCTGGAATTAATCCATCTGTGCAAAGGCAATTATTTTGCATATGTGCCTAGATTAATGAGTTGCCATAGAGCAGGTATGGATCTTGGGGAAGTCATATTCTAATTCATATTCATATTCTATTCTGATGTCTAATAATACAGCGACTATTCTGTGATGGATCATCATATAGTATGACATGTTTGATCTGCACTAAGCAACAATACATAACCAGGTCAAAGTTTATAACAGTGTGAAGTTTTCATATTGGACTTGTCCTGGCTGCAGGAAGGCTGGATAAACAGAAAGACAGCGCAGCATATTTGAGTGTAGCAGAGACTGCATCCTGAGACCACCGTTCTTTGATGAAGGTGCAGTTGACTTTAAACTATTGCCAAGTTACAGTTTCATCAAGTACATCTAATTGATCCAGTTTTCTTAATTATGAATGTGCACCCCAACTTCAGTTCTCTGACTGTATGCACTGCACTTCCATACTTGTACCATTGAAGGCTGTGTCTGTTTCACCTAGAGAAACATGGATATGACTGAAATAGTAGTTTAAGGTGGAGCTAATTCCCTTTACGATTAGGGATGTAGTACTGGCCTGTTTTCTCCCAGTCCTTACTGGGTGATCAGATTTTTCTGCATTGTATTGCACTATGCCATCATGTCTGTGCAGTTCTGTGCAAAAATTAATGCAGTCTAAGAACAATACTTTTGATTGTTATTCCAGTTCTCAGTGATTGCTGAGAGGAAGGTTATTTGACATAAAAACACACTTTGAAATTTGCCGGCAAGGAGGAATGATGGATGCCTGAGCAGGCACCATACCACTAAGCCCTTGTAAGTGAAGTTACCATTTGCAGAAATTTGCAGTCTAACTGTCCAATGACAGAATAAGATTTTGGAGATTGCCTGCTCTAAAATGAGGGATTGAATTATTCTTCCTATTACAGTTCCAGCAAATTTCCACTGAGATTCCAATAGTTCATGATAAAATTGCAGCAAAGTCAAGGCATTAGGAAAATACTTTCACTAATCTTCAGTACTCTTCTGCGTTTAAGCTTGGAAGCTGATCTCTGCCACATCCCTGAAAGCATACATCACAAAGGTATTTTGTGTAACTACTTCATGGCACAGAGGGCCAAAAGGGTTATGTTAAAAGACCAGATGGACTAAACTGTAGCTGTGGAATGTGGGCAAGCAATAGGTCTGAATGCTTTTAAGGACAAGGATCACACCTGCACAAGAAGCTCTGTCCCTCTATCATCCAGTAATAGGGTAAATCTTGATGGCTGGTGTTTTTGGGGTCAGTATAAATAACTGCTGCTGCTCTTCCATGTTCAGTTCCCCTCTACAGGTGATTTCCTGTGATCTTTAAGGGACTTTAAAATACTAATTCATGACACAGTGAGAACTGCTCAAAGACCTCTGCCTGGCCATTAACCACCACAGTTTACAGTCCTTAGTAGCCTGCAAGGGCCAAGGTCCACCTCTATGGCTTGTGATGCCTGACAGTGTCCTTTAAGGGACACAACACTTTGGCAGCAAGAGATATGTCAGGAAAGGAGGCTGAAATGTCAGACAGGAGCATCTTCTAGTGCGCAGGGTAGCGATTAAAATGTGGATGCCCCAGAGGAGATTTGACAACAGCAGATAAAATGCAAAAACAGCCAAGCCAGTTTGGATTTACTGGGACCTTGTAATTTCCTGCTTACAATATGCCACAGGGTTATGGAATGTACCCAGTCTGGACAAGTTGGATAAAACATGGAGTAGAAAGGCTGTAAAGGCATAGATGCAGCTCAGCTGAACATGGCAACCTTGCTTTGAAAGGCAGAAGCATTTGGATCTGCCATGATTATACATCATGTGTATACATATATGTGTGTGTATATATATGTAGATATATACACATATATATTTATAAAGACATTATATATATAATTAGATAAAATATAAAATTATGAAGCAAAATCATTAAACTGCTTAATTAGACACATTCTTTGTCTCTCTGTGTCTCTCACCCTCTCTTTCTG
>VYXD01006430.1:0-13206 GCA_013397195.1 Hylia prasina
TTGGACCCTTCCCTCAGGCCCCGTCTTAACTCCTCCCCACACCAGGATGTATAAGTACCCCTGTCTGACCCTGGATCCTGCCTTTTGCCCCTTGTTACTGCCTTGTTCCAGTTCGCTCCAAATATAGTGTACACCTTCTTGTTTGTTATGTTTGCATTATTAAAATTCCGTTTCTGGACAATTGGATCAAGGCTGCGCCTCTATCAACTTGCCATCGGGGCAGAGTCCCAAGGAAACTCAAAAGGGTCTGATCATCCAGGCTCGGACCCCTGGAAGTTTCAGGTATTCTTGAGAATAAAGAGGAGGGGAAAATGTTTTGTAATCCATGTGTCCTCTTTAAAGAGACTTTGTTGTTGTTTTAAAACTTTTAATAATAGTGCAACCAGCATTTCATATAGTGCAACTGCTCTGCTTGCAGAGCCCAATCTGTGTCACACTGTTATCTTGCCTGGAGAGCTTTGCCATCCTCTATCTGGGGGTGAAGAGCGGGATGCCAGCTGTCGTGGTGAAGGAGGCAGGGAGAGAGGGGCCCTGTGTCCTTGCACCACTGCATCCCTCGGTCTGTGCTGTGAGGAAGGAAGGAATGCTGTCGCCTGGGAACGCAGATGGTTGTTCTTGGCTTGCTGGGACAGTCCTGGTGTGAGTGTCTGGAGCTCACTGTGGACAAAATGCTTCAGCAGCATGCCTGGGAGGTGTGCAGGCACCAGATGAGAAGGACACACTGTTTGCAGAAGTATATCAGTACTTTCTGATTAGCTCTGATCACTGCTTACACCACAGCTTTCTGCATGCTGGGGTAGGGTGCAGCAACAGCACCCTGTTCTTCCAGGCATCCCTGAATAGGGTGCACCCAGGAAGAAAGAGCTGGAAGTCCTGGAGATGTGATGGTCTTAAAAGCTCTTGAGTAATGCAAGAGGTTATGCAGGGTGAGCAGCAAGGCCCAACATTGCTTGTGACAGTGTTGAAACTGAACTCCTGTGGAGATGTGTCAGGCTACGCTCAGCTGCATTCCAGCCTTAACAAATGGGGGAAATAACTCTTATGGCTTTAAAAATTAAACATTCCCTTTAATTATTGAACATGAATAATTTTCATGCAAATTGAGCTGGGATGTGTGTTTCCAGAGTGACAGGGTTGAGAGCAGTAACATTGTGGGGTGTCAGTGACCTGTGAACTGAAAGGCTGTTCATTAATTTTAGCATTTTATGGATAGTACCCTGGAGGGTGGGACATGGGCTGGTAGAGCAAGCTGGCCAAAGAAAAAGACTTTAGTTTGCACTGATGGTCTCCCTTTCTAATGCTTTAAGGTGCAAACTGGTGTGTGTGTAGGTATGTTGTCCTTATATAGTGGGGTATGGATATTTTGGAAGCCTCCTGATGAGGAGGGCTATAATTAAAGGAATAACTGTGCCGTGACTGTGGGTTCTTCCCTCCTCACCTTGTGGAGGAGACCTGGACTGAAAATCCAAAAGTCTCTGACGGTAGAGATGGGAAAATGCACCGTGATTTTTCCTAGCAAAATGCCAGTCTCTGTCTAAAACTTGAATTTCTTGGGACAGTGGGGGACAACCTGATACATATGAGAGTGTTTCTGGCTGGGCACCCACAGGTGGACATGGCACCCCTGGCTCTCAGCATCGCTTTGGACAACAGAGCAGCTCACATCCAGAGCAAATGAAACATCTGCAGCTGAAATGAGCCTGGTGCATTTGGGAAAACTGCAGCACTGTGGGGGTTTTCCCAGTGGCTTTGAGGACACTTGGTGCAGGGTACTTGCTGGGGGTTGAGTCAGAATATTGTCTGTGATTAAACTCCTATAAGTATTTTCCTCTTTATAATAGAATGTCAGCATTTACTGTTTCCTGATTTTAAACAATGTACAGTTTGTCAAACATTTATCTCTGCCTTAAATTAAGTCTGGAGTTAGAATTCCTGCTAATTTCAAATCAATATGAAAGGGAGGAAAGAAAGAAATTGCAGTCTAGCCCTTTTCTTGAATCAATATTTTCATTAAAACCTGAAATGTTAACTAGATCATAGGGTTTTTTTGCCATTTTGAAATGTAGCTTCTGTTTAAAGAATTTATGCATTTCCCCTGGAAACTGCTGATGCTGGTGTTTTGTAGCAGGCATGGCTGCCAGCAGGTGTTTGACCCAAGGCAGCCTGGATGGGGCCAGCCCTGGCAGCAGTAATGTGGTAGAACATTATCCTCCCTGTTTCTGAGCTCACCATCTCTTAATAACATTTTTTTTTGTTGTTGTTTTTCTTTGCAGAAGCCTTCGAAATTATAGTGCGGCACGCAAGAAACTTCACCAACAGCGTGTTTAGGACCTACAACCAGAGCATGGGGCCCAGGGCTCTAAAATTTGTTGGAGAACTTTTTACTGATATCTTGCTGTACATAGTGGGCTCTGACATCAGCGTCAATGACATGATAAATGAATTTTTTGACAGTTTATTCCCTTTGGTTTACTCCCACTTGATTAATCCTGGCTTCCCTGATCCCTCTGTGGAAATTACTGAATGTCTGCAGGCAGCCAGTGGAGACCTCAAAGTCTTTGGGAACTACCTGAAGATGATGATGACGCAGGTGTCCAAGTCCCTACAGGCCACACGAGTCTTTCTGCAGGCGCTAAACCTGGGGATCGAGGTGATAAACACTACTGACCACCTGAAATTCAGCAAGGACTGTGGGCAGGAGCTGCTGAAGATGTGGTACTGCTCCCACTGCCAGGGGCTGCTCCTGGCCAAGCCCTGTGCCAGCTACTGTGGGGCGGTGATGCAGGGATGCCTGGCGGGTGTCCTGGAGATCCATAACCTCTGGAAGGAGTACATCGGGTCTCTGGAGGGGCTGACCAGAGGGATGCATGGCATCTATGACATGGAGCACGTCCTCCTGAGCCTGTTCTCCGTGGTGCGCGACGCCGTTGTCCACGTGCAGAAGAACGAAGGGAAGCTCTCCACAGCTGTGAGTAGTTCTCGGCAGCTCCCCAGGCTCTCTGCCGTGGCTGGTACACAAACTCTGTGTATTGAAACCAAGCTGTCCCTTTCCTCCTGCCAACAAAACCCAAATGCTCTGATTATCGACCCCCTTCCTACCCCCTCTGATCTTCCAAAAAGTTTTTGGTAGCATTCGAAGCTGGTGTTTGCAGGGCTTGGGTTTTCCATTGAGGGCTTTACCTCTTTTAGGTTTGCCAGAGCAGAAGGGTCTGGACTTGCCCTGGGGTATGAGGTTGGGAGCTGAGATGTCCCAGCATCTTCAGTTTTCCCTGAGTGCTGTGCTTGCTCTGGGTAACTCTGGAAGGCTGATCCTGCTCTCCAGGTGTCTCTTGCCTCCTTTAACATCACAAAAATGTACCTCCAAATACATGCCAAGCGCAATAGATGCTAAGAGGCATGTCCTGTAGCATCCCCTGATTTACCAAAGAAGAACTGATTCTCCATTTTTTAGTAAAATAGAATTTTTTTTAGTTTTGGGCTGCTTTTAACTAGATTATTTCTTATTTTTACTCGCCTCTTTAAAAACACACTGTGTAAATTTCTGAGCTTCCTGAGAAACTGAAGCTGTCTTGTTCTGAAAATCCCACTGCTCTGTTTGAACACCAAGGACAAAGGTACTGTGATGCTAGGATGCTTGTTCTGCAAAGGAGATTTTTCTTGAGACACAATTGAGCTGCTCCATGTAGGTAGGGAAGAGCTGGGGATGGGGCAAAGGTGTGGGAGTGTTGTAATAGTTTGCTTAAAGCCAGCGATGATTAAAATCTGACACTGTTTCCCTGTTAGCTGCTTGTTCCTGCCATTCTTGACTCCTGTTTACAAAAGAACTGTGTTTATGTAGGTCACTGTACTACTTCCACTGTAAGTAACTCTTATCTTTTTTAGGGGGAACCACGGAAATGTATCAGCTTACGGGCTTTGAGCTTTGTGGCACGAAGCCAGCAGCACTTTGTGCTGTCCTCTCTGCTGGCTTTGCTCAGCCACCACACTTGTGCAGGCTGTGGAATAATGTGGTGGCACTTGGGTGGTTTCCCACCCCAGGTAGTTTGGCTCACATGGAGCAAGCTTTTTCCATGGCTTGAAAAGGGTTTAGGGACCAAGTTACACTGAGTTGGATTGTTCTTGTGTTGCAGTGACCAGGAGGGGTCTGTGGCTGGGCTTGGTGCTGGTCACCTGGGCAGATGGGCCCAGGCAGGACTTGTTGGCAGCATGTTAAGCTCCAAGGTGCAGTGCAGGACATTAGCTTTTAACCTGCCTGAGTCCCTTTCTGCAGAAAATCACTGTTTTACAGCAGCCTGCCATGCACTACTTGTGCAGGGAGCTTCCAGCTGATGGCCAGGAGCAGCAGCTCTGCTGCCAACAAGCCAGGGAAAGCTATTCTCACATCAGCCAGAACCATCAGTCAACTCTCTCTGGAACAGCAAAGGAGCAGAGATGTAACTGTAGGTTTACCTTGAATTCAGGTGAAATGGAGAATTCATGTTACAGTTGATAATGAGAGAAAACCTAGCTCAAATCTAAGCCCAGTTGGAATTTACAGGGGCAGTAAGTATTTCTATATGTAGAAATAAGTTTAATCTCAAAAGATTTATTGACACATTCAGTAGTGAGCAAAAGCATCCAACATGTTTTGCAACAGTGAACCCACCATGCTTGTAGGTGCTAAAGCAGAGCAGAAGCATTGTGCATATGGCTGTGTGCCAGGTTTTATGAGCACAGACCTGGGCATTGCTGTAGGGTCCTGAAAAGATCAGTGTTTGTTCTCCCCTAATTGGCACAGCAACAAAATGCACTTTTTCTTGGAGATGTTCATGTATATAGTGAACAAACATGACTGTCCCTTGTATTACTGAATATTGACACCTCAATCTGTCTACAGAGAATCTGTTTGTGGAGGACAAGTAGATGGAGGCCACTAAAGTCAACACGAAGCAATAGGGCTACAATCTGCCCATCCTCTGCCAAACCAGAACATAAATTGACTTCCTTTAGAATAAAAAATTACTGGGCATTACAAAACCATTCACTGCTTTTATACTTGGTAAAGCTGTTGGAATTCATTAGTGCCATATGTAGCTAGGTACTTACTTCAACATAACTCTTTTTTATGATTTAATACTTCAGTGATTCGTTTATTTGCTCTAGAGACATTTTGGCATTATTAGAGTGAAGAAGAAAAAATCCAAGCCAAACAAGCCAGTTGCCTGGCAATTGTCACCAAAAAAGAATGGCCACTGGGTTTTTGAAGTTTGTTTTTAAAACACTGATGTTCCTCAGCTAAGGGTTTTATGTCAGACCTGAGCCCAGAGCAACCTTTTTTTTCTTACAAATGAGGATATGAGCTGTTCAGTGGAGAAATAAGGCAATAATGGAAGCACTGACTTTCTTAACTACAGTCTTGCAGAGGGTTGACTCCAATAGCATCAGGACCTGGGGTAATCTGGGGTAAATATCTTTGTAAGATATCACTGTGTAAATGATAGAATACAACTTTTTTTATTTAGCTGTGTTATGATGAAAGTTGCTCTGTTAAACTTATCAGCACATATTGCGTTTCAAAGAATATACCTGGAAGCAAACAGTTATATTTACTGTTATTCTGTAAATATGATTCTTTTTAGACACTGTGGTCATACCAAAGTATGAAATGCCACAGGGGTTGTCTGTGAAAATGTGTGTTTTTACACTCGCCCTGGCTTCTCATATTTATCCCTTTTATTACTGACCTTGGCCACCACAGCTTCTGTAGGCAAAGTGCAGTTCACCTGCATGGTATTAAAAATATTGACAGGTTATCTAATTGTCATTAAAATCCTCTGGAATTATGGAAAATTTATCTCCCATGCCCATAGTGATTATACCATGAATAACAACACTACTGCTCTTGCCATTCCTTTGGGCTTCTTTTGTTTTTCACAGCCCTGGCGGCATTTCTGCAGCAGTGGTTTTGCCTCTGGTATTTCAGATCCTTAGGCGTGTTACCTGACTATTTTTTTCTCCATGTGGTTGTTCCTTATTCCCCCTTGCCACCCACCCCCAGGCTGGGTGTGGGCATTCACACACAGACCTGGACACGCATTTGTAGCTTGGAGCAGACCTGGCTGCAAAGGGCACATGAACTTGAGCCCCAGAGGTGTTGCAGAGCCTCCAGGTAGGTTTCTGAGGAGCTCTACAGACCCCAAGAGGAGGAAGTCATACTGCTGTAAATCTGCTTTTGGAAACTGTGCCTCCAGGCATGCATTTAAATGGGAGCCCGTGTGTTGTTCCTGGTCTGTAAACAGCAGTGCAGAAGAGTGAATTCAGTAATGTGGCAGTAAACAGTTCCCATCCCAAGCCTTGCTTTAGTAGCTAATTTTTCAGCTGTGGTGTGTGTTAGGGCTTTATTATTTCTACAATTTGTCTGCTCAAAAACTTCACCCCTAAAACCTGCTATTAAAATACTTTATCAAGGAGGCTGACTCTCAGGGCACACTGGGAAAAAATTGCTGTCAAGGCCTATATCTGTATTAATTTTCTAATCTCCTACCTTTTCTCTGGCTGAAAATCTGCCTAGTATGTCCACCTCTTGTAGATATTTTAATCATGAGTGTAGGGAAGAATGATTTTAGTCAGTCTGTTTGTGCTTTTTACCACAAGCCGAGACAACTGGGAGACATGCAGTACAAATAAGCTTAATAACATATTCAACCCCAGCACCTCCAAAAGTTAATGCTTTCTCTGTTATTGGAATTACAAGGGAGACAGTCAGGGGAGCTTACATAGGTAAAAGTCGATCCCCTCTGAGGTTAGAATCATAGAATGGTTTAGGTTGAAAGATCATCTGGTCCTGACCCCCTGCCATGGGCAGGGACACCTTTCACTGTCCCACGTGGCTCCAAGCCCCATCCAGCCTGGCCTTGAACATTGCCAGGGATGAGGCAGCCACAGCTTCTCTGGGCAACCCATGCCCGGGCCTCACAACCCTCACAGTCAAGAATTTCTTCCTAATATCTAAACCTCTGTCAGCTGAAAGCCATTCCTCCTTGTCCTGTCATTCCTTGTAGTAAGTCCCACTCCAGCTCTCCTGGAGCACCATTAGGCACTGGAAGGTGCAGTGAGGTCTCCTGGCAGCTTTCTCTTCTCCAGACTGAAGAACCCTAACTCTCACCCCGTCTCCGTAGCTCCAGACCTCTGATCAGCTTTGTCACCCTCACTCCAACAGGTCCATGTCCTTCTTATCTTGGGGGCCCTTGGAGCTGGAGGAAATACTCCAGGTGGGGTCTCACTAGAGTGGAGTAGAGGGACAGACTCCCCTCCCTCAACCTGCTGTCTACCCCATTTTTGATGCAGCCCAGCCCAGCCCCTGCTGCTCCCCTTGCAGTCATTGGTGCAGCTCTACCTGCAGAGCATTGCATAGAAAGGAAAGAGCAGGGAGCCCAGCAAAGTTTTGTTTGTTTGTTTGTTTTCACTCAGAACTGATGATTGAGTTTCTAGAAAATCCTATTAAATTGCAAAATTCACCGGAGTTTTGTTCAACCACTTGGACTCATGGGAAGGAAGGAAACAGAAAGGTGCCAGTGCTGTATGGGAACAGCATGCAATTCCCAGTGTGCCTGTCCTGTGAGCAGATCCCTGCTGCTTTACTTTCCTGCAAACACCTTTAAAAGAGAGTTTAGGTCTAGGTTAACTGGGTTATCCAGCTGTGCTGCTGGGGTGCTGTTGATGTGATGCCATTGAGCAGGCTGGGTTTGATGTTATCCCAAAGCTGAAGTGTTCACCTCACCTGGCTCAGGGAGAGTGCTTGGTGTGAACCCAGCTCTGATGCCCTTGGGAAGCCTCAGAGTTGGGAATACTGGGAATCCCTAGATTTTTAGGGAATCCTGGCAGGGAGTTCATGAGCATGGTGTAAGGATAACCAGGTACTTTGGTTGATTGTAGCACCACAGAAACATTGCTGAGGTGTGTGTTCAAAATAGCAGTTCCAGCAGATACACAGGGTTGAAAACCAAGAATATGTGCATAAAGGGACTTTAGGCACCCAGAAATGAAAATGTCATCCCTTGCCATACACAGTGATTTATTGGTTTTGTCAGCACAGTGATGCCAGGGTGGTTTTTCCCAGCTGGTTTTACTGCCCAGGAGCTGCTTTTGGGGCCATCTCACCTGGTGACTTGCTGGAATCTCCTTTGCTCAGCAGGTTGCATTAGCATGGAGCTGTGGTGAGTTTTCCTATCTGCTAATGGATTTTTCTGTCTGCACCAGAGCTGGCAAGAGATTTGTGGGGAAAGCTTTGAAATTACAGCGCTGTTTGCAAAGTCCTTCCCTCTGAGATGCTGAGATTGGTTTCTTTGTACTTTTAATGTGGGTTGCTTTTTGTTGGCATCACTCCTGGGAGAGTCAGCTGGATGTAGAGCCTCTGTATTTTCAACTTCTTTATTGGCAAAGTTTAATCCTCGGGCTATTCTCTTAATACTCACTGGTAGCTAGCTCCATTTTTCACTTAAAGCTAGAAATACAGGTGAAGTTTCAGTTTTCAGTGATCTCAGAACTATCCCAAGGTGTGTGTACTGTGTATTTTGTTATCCATTTTGTGATAGGCAGTGTAAGGTGCTTGATAAGCGTGTTAAAGCAAGCATCTGTTCCCCCTGCAGGATGAAAATAAACTTTATTATGAGGACAGTATCAGCAGCATTCCCATTCCTGTGAAAAGACCTTGGGAGTGCCGTGATTAGCTGTCTGAAGAGGTTTCAGGTAGTGAAGATTTTCTGACACTCAAGGAAGCATATGGCAAAGCACTGAATTTTAAGGTGTTGATTTTGAGCTAGAAATCCCCAAGTTGGTGGCTTGGCTGGTGCCAAAAGAATAAAGGCAAAAGTTGTTCATGCCTTGCACTTGTATCAACAATTTTGATCCAACTGTTTTGGCACACTGCTGCAGGACTTAAATCTCTGGTTTAGTATTCAAATATGCAGTAGCAAATTAGGGGCCTGCATCTCATTCTTGGAAGGGACTTTGGCATGAATGCCTTTGACCATCACTTGCCTCTCTAGGGGAGTGAGACTCAGGTTATTCTTGGTTTAGTGAAAGCTTTACCTCTTGTCTGGCCTGGGGAGGGAGACCACTGGTGTGTCACAATTAACCAATTAATTCACTGCTAGCAAGAATTTTGCCTGTGAGGATGCAGGGTAGCACGTCTTTGGTCAGGGGTGTCCTTTTCCAGTGTGGGCAAAGTGGCATGCTGGTGTGCCCTCCTGCTTGCCCTGGTGGCATGGCAAGGCTTTGGGTCAGTTTGTCACTGGATGAGGCAGACTGAGTGTGTGGGGCTCTGCAGAGATGCTGGGTGGAAGCAAACCTATCACTGCAAAACCAGAGAAAGTGGTGCTGAACATCAACAGAGGTTTAATTTAAAAATAGCATTTGGTTTTGCTTCTGTTTGTAAATTTTTATATTATACTCTTATTTTTTGTTCTCCTTTTAACTGGATGTGTTCTGGCCTCTGAGATGTGCTATTTCAAGGGAATTTGCAGTGAGGCCATTTTTTAAAATAAAAAGTAGAAGGTAGCTGCTGGCAGTGCCCCTTCCTCCCTGCATGCACACATGGCAGCACGTGGAGCACACTTTGACAGTGTGTTTGATGTCCAACCCAACACTGCACTGAAGAGCACGTGAATCTGTTTGTTGACTTCAGTCTTGAGGCAGATCACTCGGCTGGTGGCAACTTCATCCTCGCTACGCTGAGGCTTAAAAAGAGCTTCTTAAGGCTGCTGCATTTTATGGGTGGGAGTATCACAGAGCCCTCACTGAGCCTGGCTTGATCTGCCTTCAAATCACATGTTGGCTGCATTGCAAGCGAGATGCACACAGGTTTGCCTGTGATGGGATGTCTGGCATCTTTTCCAAGCTGAAGTCAGAACAAGCCTAAAGACCTCATGCAGCTTAATTACGGGTTCTGTGTAGCTGTCTGCATGTACCATGGCTTGGCATCTTCCTTGTTTTGGTGGAGGAGCTAATTTGTTGTTTTGCAACTGGCTCCTGAGTGTTTAAAAAGATATTTGGTTCTGAGATGCCCTGGCATCAGTACAAAGAACTCCCAGAGTTAGTGGAGCAGGATACGTCTTAACAGCTGGAAATGAGGGTACACAGCTTTGCAATGTTTTGCAGCCTTCTTCACTGCACAAAACAGCTTCTTTTTTCCCTCATCTCTGTTCTTTTTCCTGGCTCCCATCACAGCTTGGTTGGACAGCTGGACGTGGCATGCTTTGGGATGTAGGAGAGGAGGGAGCTGGTGGTCATGCCATGCAAAGCATTGCAGGAAGGGATGTATGGGGTGCCTGTTCCTTCACCTCTGAGCTTCAAGCTTTGAAATTTCAGGCTGTCTGATTTTTTAATAAATTGTAACGGTCAAGGACATAATGGGAGGTCTTGAAGTAGATTGGAATTAAGCAGAAAAAACCCTGAGTTTCATTCTGAACCAAAGATTCAGCATCAGAAATTTCCCTCCAGGTGTCTTGAGGCTTCATCTTCACCAAAAACTGCGGGAGGGGTGCTGGCCAGGGAGGAGCTTCCCCTCTGAAAGAGGAGGGCTGGGGCACAGCCCTTTCACTGAGGCTGTATTTGCAAATGAGCTTTGCAGCTGAACTTCCTTCAAGAGTTAAACCAGCCTCATGCTCTGGGTCCTTGCTGAGATTTAGATTTGGTTTATGTGAAGGATGCCACAGGCTGGTGCATGGCAGAAACAGGAGGCTCTTAGGTGTAGGCTGATCCCCCTGGCTTCTGAGAAGTGATTTCCATGGCATGAACTGCCTTTATTCTTGTTTAACTTGGTCCCTCCAGATGTGCCATTGCCCTGTACACTTACTGTGGAATGGTGGAGCTGCCTGTGGAATTCTCTGTTAAAACTGCCCACACATCTTTCTTTTACCAGAGAGATTAAACCCCTGAGCACCAGCCCTGCAGACAAGGCTCCCTGCTTGCTGCCCAGATTGCTACAGCCTCCTGCAACCCCTATTAACATAGATGCTTTATTAGCAAAATACATTCTGGCCCATTTCCTTTCCTGAAGAATTTTATCCTTGCTTAGACCCGCAGCTTTGCAACACCAGAGTTGTGCTCACCAATATCCATCTCTCTATGCTTTTTACGCTAAACCCTCTTTTGGCCTCATTATCCGTGACTGCAGTTTCCACTCAGACCTCCATCCGGGGTCATTCGCCGGGCATCCTTCATCTTAACAGTGCTGAGTTTACTTCCAGTGACAGTAACCCCCGTGAGTGTTGCTGCCTTAAAACCACGACTATCTCTCCCATTAGCAATGCTGATGAATGAGCCAAGAACAAACCAGAAACTTAAAAGTGACCCTCTGCAAAGCAGAAATAGTGCCCAGAGCTGCCCGGGCGGAGCAGCGGTGTTTTGTTTTGTGCTGAAGAGGATGAGGGGCTGGGTTGCAATGAGTAGTTTGCTTCATTTTGAATTCTCTGCCTGTGTGTGGTGCTGTGAATTATTTCATTTTTGCATCTTATTGTAAAGTGGCTTTGAGGTACCAGGCATGAAAAGATGCTAAATATGCTTCGCTGGGAAGAAAAAAAAAATTCAACAAACAATTGAGGCAGATTTTTAATCCATCTGCTGCAGCGTCGTACCCCTCATTGCTGGGTCCTCACTGCCTTATCAGGCTACTGCAAAAAGAACTGGTAGCCTTTTCCATCCCTACCTGTTGTGTTGCCCCACTAATGAGCCCCTGAGGGCACGGAACCTGCTTTCAGTAGGTGAAGTTTGCTGCTAACTGCATTATTCTTCCAAAGACTTGTTTAAGCAAGAGCAGGCTGGCTGCAGAAAGCTGTGCTGATAGCTTACAGCTACTTGGGCAGTGTTATTTGTGTTTAAAAAGAAAAAGAAAAGAAAAAGCAAAGCAACTGTTGGCAAATTTTGCAATTCTTTATACGGGTGTATAACCTAATCGCTTTTCACACCCAATTCTCTTCCATGCCACCGGCAAAGGTTGAGAGGATGCTCTGAGCCAGTGACCTGGAGAGAACCACCGGGAGAGCTGGGGAGTTACTGAGGATAACTTGGGGCTGACTGATGTGCCCTAAGTTATGTCTTTCTAAAGCTTATTAACTCCTGGACTGCACATATTGATCTGTATCACTGTACAAATAAACCTCATGCTGCTGCTCTCCAGAGAGCAGAGTGTGGGTATTTCTGTAGATACTCAGCTGCCTGTGCTGATACCTAAGCCATCTGCCCTCTGTGTCCTCCCTGAGGGACAGCCCAAAAGCCATGGAGCAGAGGATGCTTGAGGGCACTGTGGGCTGCAGGAGGTGATGCTGGGGTGGCCCTGATGAGCAAAATGGCACCATGAGCTCAGTGCAGATGGGCCCAAAAGGGTTTGCCCAGCAGAGGCTAAAAAACATCCAGGAAGATCATCTCTGGGCCTTGCTTCATGCACTTCCTGTTGTTTGGAGCCAGGAGGAAATTTGGTAACTCCACCTGTAGATTTTGGTGCAAGATGTTTATCTTTTCCATGAGTTGGGGAAATGCCCAGCTTGCAACTTGCAAGGTGAGTGGAAAGTAATGACGATAAACAAAAATGCATTACAAGTGTTGAGTCAATTTTTTTCCCCATCTAATGATCCTCCTGCCTCATTTTGGAATTGTTGTATATATCAGTTTATTGAATTTCACTCCTCATAATCAAATACTAGTCCTCCTTTTGATGCTGTTAATAAAGGTGTTGTGATAAAGTCGAATTAATTTAATTTCTGTCTGCAAAACCTATTGTTGAATGAGTCCCTTTAATACATTAATCAGACATATAGCATTGTAACAAGGTTAAAAGTGCACACCGATTTCCATTATAAAGATATTCTCAATCAGGCAGAAACTAATCTAACGTTGTAAGTCATTCTGTAATTCAATTGTTCTAACCACAGTACATGTAAAAACAAGATGTCTTACAACAAAGTCTCAAAAAAGCCCTGCAGGTATTTATGTCTTTATAGAAAAGAATGATTTACATTTTCAATAAGCCTTATTTGTCTTTGGGAAAAAATGTAATTACTTTATTGAGCAAAAATCTAATAGGAGCCTTTTTACCTTGTTTGCTATGTTTTGGGTATATTATCTTGGTGCTGACCCTTAATTGGATTAGGTTAGGCCTTACTGTCAGGGAGAAAAAATTGCTGTGAATCTAGTAGCTTCAAAACTAAGAAAAAAATCAACAGATGAAGT